>JAIPRN010002392.1:0-31329 GCA_025469175.1 Geopemphigus sp. TES_GeoC_2020
CGAATCAAAATAAATCGATACACGCCACTTCCGCACTTAACCATGGCGTATGTCCAAATGTTACATTTAATAACTTCAGATAAAGTCAGATATTTGGGGTTAAATCTAAATACTAATATTGACTTGGAACGCACACATATTTGAACTAAGAGACCGACACTTAATAATCGCACGCGCGTGCTTAGAGCTCTTTTAATCAGAAATAAGTACGCCGCTTTCAAAATCAAACTCTTCATTTTACAAAACCTTACTTATACCTATCTGGACCTATGGACTTTAGGTCCGGGGATCGGAGAACAAATCTAACACTAATAAAATTCGAACGTTCCGAAATATCGTACTTAGACGATTATTCAATACACCGCCGTTTATCTCTAAACCAATATAATGGTTCCCGTACAAAAACTGTAGAAGAAGAAGAAGCACGCGTCTTCTATTTACGCTTCGACTAGCAAATCGTCCCAACTCACTTATCTTTCTATCCTAACACACTTTCAGGTAATCCTCCACGCAGGCTAAAGAGAAAGTGGTGCCGCGACCTTTTACAAAACCCTATAACCCAATTATTTTTGTAACGAAAAAAACGATCATAATAACGGCAACTTTAGTAATAGGTTGGCGATAATTAGTGAAATTAAGTCACCGATGGGTGGCTGCTTAATCAACCCCTATTACGCTAAATTACTTCCATCGCGTAAACTTATCGCGCAATATTAGGCTGTTTGTTGCGTAATGAAAATAAAAAAGAAACGTCGGACGTTTATTTGAAAAGAGAGTAAATTAAATTATCGAAATATTCGCTTTCGATGAACTTTAAGCCATTTTTTAGGCGTACGATGAATTTCGACTCGGAAAAATGTTACGCCTTTGGACACGATCGAGCCATTTTCGGTTATTCTCGTCCACCGTAGCGCACATCGGACAAGGCACGAGTGCGTCGTCCACCGGAATATGTGATGATCGGATGGCGTTACGTCTGGTGAATACGCCGGGTGTTGCAAGACGACGGTCCCAGGCCAACACTAATTATCGCGTACTGGAAGCAATGTGTTGGTGCCTGGCGTTGTCACGGGACAATTTTACTGAACGTTCCCCGTTCGCCACGGACGTTTTCTTTCTAATTCTTTTGACTCGAGCAGGTTATTTGGTAAGCAGTCCGCGGTCGCGTGGTGTCGAGTTACTACTTCCGCAAGCTCTTTTTGCGTTTGCGCCGAATTCCCCGTCAGCGGTTGTTCCAAATCTCCAGGGCGTCCATTAAACTAAAATCACCGTTTACAAACGACAACGCGCGCGCGTCGTATGGATACGCCCACACATTCGCCGAGAACGGAACAAATCGATTCGCACACTCTTGCGACATTTTCGTTGAAATTCGTGAAGAATACAGTGTCGGGGATATACGCGCCCTACGCCTTTTTCGACTCTGCTGAACCGAATGCTTTGAACGATTTTCGTACCACTGTACGTTATTTTTAATAGCTATACATCAACGGCGGATAGTTACGAAAGAACGGGAAAATTCGTTCAACGTTGATTTCGTAACTGTACAAACGAATTCGGGATATATTCGTTCGTAGGCCAAATATAAATACCGACCGTACACAGGGAGCAGCGAATAATCGTCGAACGATTCGCTCGAATTAGCGCTCGTGCTTACCCGGTTTCGACGCGAAACGTACGACGAAATTTCGTACACCGACAAAGTGTTGTCGCGCGCTAACCGTCGTTAGGAAATACGTCCGGAAATATCGCGACGGCGGGCCGTAGCGACGCTGTGTTTCCGGGCATTGCGGCGAACGCAATTTCCGCCGACGTCCAACGTTTTCCGTATTTTTTCGTTCGAAAAATTTCCGAAAATCGATTACGTAACGCGATCGTACGAACGTACACGACGTTTCCAGTATATTTTCGCGCCTACGCTTAATCGTCAAATTACGCGCCGGTCGTGGAAACATATTATGCGGATCGAGTTTCTCGTTTACCACGCTCTTATTTGTATATATATGTAGTATTTGTATATATATACGTAACGTGTAGTGGCGTTAACCTCAGAAATCAATTTTATACGGCCGGTGGTAGCGACATAAAACGTTCGGAATAATGTCGACGATTAGACGTTATCGTAAGTATTAAACGCGTCGAAATCGTTTCGGGGAGAATCGGAAAACGATTCTCGTTTACGGCGACGATTTTCCCAATATATATATAATAATATATACATAATGTGAGCGCGTAATTTTTGTCGACAACCGCAAAAAACTCGTCACGTATACCCGCGGTTTTCGAAAAACAACGTATTTGGCGAATCGCCGTGCCGATGTGTGTGTGTGTGTGTGTGTGTGTGTGTGTGTGTGTGTGTGTGTGTGTGTGTGTAGTAGCGATCGCCACGTCCTTTTTCAAATACCCGGTACGATAATTGCCGTACCATCGGCGAATGCTTATCACCTGAACGACTTTTTAATCTTTTTTATTATTCGTATTACAATAGCTGACGGACGCGCGCGCGTTCGTATACACACACACTATATATATATATAATACGCGTTACAGTTAGTCGCGATTTAATAAGCGTCATCGTGTCTATACCAGAATGCGGTTTCCGTGGAAGCGGCGTGAAAAAAATCAGAATTTACGCGCGTTCTCCACGCGTGGCCGCGTATCGACGCGCTCGCGTTATATCGGTTTACTTTAAATGGGGTTTCACACCGAGAACTTGTCCGACACTTGTTACTGGTTTTTCCGTCGCCGCGGACGGCGGTCATTACTTACGCCCCGATTTGTACGATTTTCATAAAAAACGAATAAATCCGTTTCTACCGTATCAGAAGTACCGACCGTGTAAAATAAATATATATATATATATATACGTACACGCGCCGTTTAAGAAAGAAAACACGCCGCGTTTCATCGGACAAACGTACGTATATTTATGCGCGCGTGTTTCGTCGTTCTCGCGCCGTACCGAACGTCACGAGGCTCGCACGAACCGCCGCGCCGGTGGGCTGATTTATTCGTGCCGTACGGAAAATTATAAAGCGACAATCGGCCCGGCCCGGTGATTAAGTGGTTCGTTTACGTTCTAAATACGCGGATCGATGTAAGCGGAGGAGGAGAACTAAATAACGTCTCAATCTCCCGGGGGGGGAAGGGGGAACGAGTAATAAGTCGGGTATTTTGTTATAACGTAACGACGCGCGTCCAAAAATAGAGCGACAAATAAACGCCGGCCGGACGGTTACGAGCCGTATTCGCGTAATAGGACGAGCCAAAAAGTACGGGCCCAACCGTAATGATACCCCGAAGTTTGGCACGCGGGGCGACATCAAAACGCCCGTACCCGCTAAACACACATATCTCGTTTAATTGGACGCGACCTCGAACCGTCACTCTAAATCGTCCCTTTCGAACGGACGCGTTAAAAACCATCGAATTGCCGTAATTGGCCGGACGAACAACTCGGTAATTTCGTTTAAACGTGACAGCGTTGACATAGCCGGCCGTGAGGTTTGGTTCGGAGTAGAAGGAAAAAAAAACGTTCGTTCACACGTCGTTAATCGGTCGAACGTACGCGAACGTTTCCAGTTTACGAGGCCGCCATATTCCGCTCGGTTTTTCGGGTAACCGACCTCGTATACCGCGCCTAGAAGGTACCCCCCCCCCCAACGGTAAACACCGGTCCGCGGTCCGGAAAGAAAAGCGCTTCACTCTAGCCCGCTTGTCCACGTCCGCTCGTCGACGGTCGGCGAATAAAGTACGTTTCGTCCGGTCGCCGAGGTTCGTCGCCCGATTAGCTGGTCGCGTTGGCGGCCCAGGCCCGGAGAATCGAAGGTCGTTTGGTCGCGCCGGAATGGAACGGCTTTGGCGGTAAACGTGACGACCGTTCGGGCGGTCCCCTTAACTCGGTTACGGGCGTCCGGAAAATACAACTTAACCGAACGGTCGACGGCTAATACGTTCGCGCTTCGATGTTCACTGGACGGAATACGTCCGCGACGCGGCCGGAACGTTTACCGGTATACGTTTACGAATTCGTTCGTTTCGAAACGGCTATACGTACGTGTCTTATACGCGCGCGCGCGCCGCGTAAAAACGATTTATATATACTTGGTGTGCGTGTATATATATATATATGTGTGTGTGTACACGACGGTGTCCCGCCCGTGTTATTTCATAAGCGGAGCGACAGTCGTGTCGTATACTTTACTCGGGTAAACGCACGATAAAACGACAAGATTTAACGCGTCGTATTGCTTAAGGAAACGCCGAGCGTACGATGAAATAATCGAAAGCGGCGGCGATAACCACAACTCGACGACCGCCGGACACTCTCGGATCGTTTACCAATGACGTTATTATTAATCGCGTTCGCGATCGTTGTCGATAATAATAATAATAATAATACGGGAACGTGTACGCACGACCAGACTGGAAGCGACAAAGTCGGCTTTAGTTTATTTTCGTAATAATCGTCGAAACGTACGCGCGCTCCTACACATTTCAATACGTACTTTGATCCTAACCGCCGGCGTCATTTACGGACGTTTCGTCGTCCCGGTCACCGCGACGTGCCCTAAACACCCGGATACTACCCGTCCACGTCTGCCTACACGCAGAATACGCGCTACGTCGCTGTACTTTTCAAAACGCGTCGGCCACCGTTAGGTCCCCGAGTATTTTTTTTTATTGGTTTCGGCAATACACACATTAGCCCGGAATAGATCTTTAGTTTAGCGATCTAGCCCGGCCGTGATTAGGCTCGCGGGTATTAAGGGGAAGGGTAAACGCGAATTCACCCTCGATTCCCGGTAACGATAGAGTAATATTTTTCGACCAACGGTTCTCGTAAAATATATATATATATATATATATTCGTAACGAACGTTGTTACGTAACTTCCATCGATGCTCCGGTGCGTCCCCCCCCCCCCCCCGTTCGAGTACGATTGTTCGACAATTTTCGCCGTCCGACAATCGGTACGAAGCTGTACGTGAAACCGGAAACAAGTACAGCGCGCGCGGTCGCCACCGCGGGTAGGCGGTGACTAGTAACGTAGTAACACGAACGATTACGACGACGACGGCCACGGTGTTCGGGTAGTTTCCCCGACGGTTTGTTCGCGAGCTTCTTTCGCGGCCGATTTCCGCCGACGAATGTGCACCAAATCACGCGCCCGCGACATTCTAACACGCGTTAATGAGGCGACGGCGGAGGCGGAAGAGAACGACCGGGAAAGAACTCAACCGACCACGTGCGCGGTCTCGTCCGGGCGCGCGCGCGCGCGTACGAGGGCTTTCGACGACGGCCTTCCTCGCCCAACCCGTCGCGCATGTTTCCCCCGCAGCCTGTTGCGCGTATCGCTAATTACATTTTTCGGAAGCGCTCTCGTACGCCATTATACGCCGACGTGTTTAGTAAATTCATTAGCCAAGTCGGTTTTTAATTGGTCGGATTTTACTGTTATTATTGCCCCGACTAGTCGTATACACGCACGTTATTGTTACACGTGTGCGTGTGTATGAACGACGTTAAATATACGCAACACGTGGATGACACACATACGTACACAGACTGTCGAAAAGTAGAGTGTTACAATTTTGAATTAAACATGAGACCGCCGTCGGTATAAACTACGACACGAGAGACGCTATGTATATATATATATATATATATGTATGTATCACCCGTCGTATACAAGAATATCGGCGGTAGACACGCGTAGGACGAATATTCGTGCCGCCTCAGTGCCCTCCACCACCGTCCCGCCCCCAAAACCGTCTACCGATATGATGTACGATCGACAAGAACTTAAGGATAAATATCGTACGTGTACGTATATATATATATAACTAATTTGCCAGCATTTTACTCTTCTTCCAACCCACCCCCACCCTGTCACGCCCACGAAAGAATAGCGTGTATATATATATAGTGACAACAAAAAATTAAATTAAACCGTTTTTTCTTTACGCGTATTATAATAAAATATCGTAAGCGCGCGAGAAAATAAATTGGATTTATAATATTGTAACGCGTCGGCGCTCAAGGTGGTCCGAACTCACGCGTGCGAGCAGTACGGCAGCCGTCGTCGTCGTAGTCGTTCGATAATTATATACGAATCGGACTCGTAAATATCATTTTAGAATACGTTTTCGTGGGTAACCGGATTTGTAATCAAGCGTACGTACGTACGCGCGCGCGCGCGTCTATATAGCGGACAGAAGAATAGGTATATATATATATAGTTATACGAGGAAAAAACGAAAAACGTAAATTCCCGTAATTTATTATATATCATACGAACGAAATATAATAATAGCGTCCGAGGTATACGAGCCCGCGGTCGCGCCGAATTTCGGACAACGTCTGTTGTTCGCTGTACGTAATCCGTGTGTACGCGTGTGGGTGACAATTGGGAGCGAACGTTTTTTGGTGTTCGGTTAAACGCGTCGAACTCCTATCGAACGCCCGTCCCGACTTTTCTTCGCCGAATTCGAAACGCGTTGTCGTTTTTACTTGTTTGTTACACGGAACGTTTCTCCACGATTTGGTTTCGCTTTCGGTAGTATTACGAACCAGTAGCGTTATAAACCCAGCCCCCGAAAATTTTTAGGAAAAATTTATTTCTTACGAGACGCGTATTTTTAGTCAATAATAACGAAAAACTAAAATATTTTTATGCTTCAATGTACGTTATAACATAACGTATTCGTTAAAAACGAATAATCTATTAAAGTTTATAACGTGTCTTGTTTCCTTAGGGTCATCCGATCGATTTTTTAAAAATTACCCCCCCCTAAAATTCAAGTACGATTCAAGTATTTCTGGTACAAACTACCGAAACTCGGCTGTTCGCTATTCGTAGTATACAAGTGTATTCTCCCTCCACCACACACACACACACTAACGCTCCAAGTGTCTAGCCATTTTTCGAGATACGTTTTATCGTATAACGCGCAAATAATCGGTTCGTTTTTTAATTATACGGCGCGTCTAGACGTTTAAAAACGCGATTACGTTTCATACCGCTGATTAGTTACGGTCGAGTACGCTTTGCAAAAATGTATCGAATCACGGGCGCGAAAGTCAAGTACGACGAAAATTACCGAAATACCTTCCAGAAAAAAAAAACAAAGGCCACGCGTATATATAAATGATGAGTCTAACACTCTAGTATTGGTTGAATATGTTGTTAGTGTCATAGAGGCCGCTACCGGTCGAATGGACTTAATCGATAATATGGATATTTTAGAGCGGTAAGCAAGCAGCGACGAGGATGATGATGTTGGTCGAGCTATTCTACTGCGTTCGGATAATTTTGCTGCCTCATTATTATTTGTTTCGTAAAAGTGTTGCCAAGTTGATAACGTTTATTAATATTGAATTATATTTATTTCTAACAATACATATTGGTCGCAAACGTACGTGAACTTGATCCCATTCGACTTTGTTCGATCGACTCGCCGGACAAATTGTAAATAATCGTACATTTAGTTTCCGAATAACGTCGTAAACTGTAACTCCGAAAAAGCGCGTCGTCGGGCTCCGAATACGGCGGTTATAGTTGGCCGGGGATGGGCAACGGGTTTTAGCGTTCGCGGTAGGCCCGCGTGAACTGCGGTTAGGGTTACGATATCTATTCTCTTACGCGACCACCGTTTTTTTTAAATTTGTCGCTTGGTTTCGCGTTCGTCGAATTCGGCGCGAACGTACACGATAGACGTGAACACACAGCCGTCGGTCGCCCACAATATGTCGTTTCCGTTCTGACCGTCGATATATACACACACATACACGAACTACGTACGCGCCGGGTAACGGATTAACAAACGACGAGTGATTCTCTCGGTATACGTTTCGGTATATTACGCGACCGCGGTCCAATATTGTCCGCCGAGTCCTCTACTACCGCGTGTCCGATGCGCCGATATTAACGTTTTATCGTCGTCGGGTGTATTAGGCAAGGCGTGGACCTCCGCGGGACGAAGCGACTATCCGCCGTGTCCGGAATAACAACGATAAGGGACGACGGGTACGTTTTGACAGAGGTTCGGCACGCGGCCGACGTATTGTACGCGCACGTTTCGTGCTACACCACCGGTTCAATAATAATAATAATTCCACGTCGAGCACAATACGCGCGCTCGCGTATTTCGGCTAACACGGATTATTGTCGAGAACGAAAATCGCGTTCGGTTAATTTCGTAGCGAACTTACGGTGGTCGCGATTTCGAGTTAGCGTGAAACGGTTCGGACGAAATCGCCCGGAGTACCGCGAATCGAAAACGACGGCGGAAATCGCGTAGAAGTTCCGTCTACGTTTACGAAGGCGCGTAATTGTTTAATTCGGCCCGAATTTTCCGGTTGAATCCGTTTTCGGAAATTCACGATCCGAATACGGCCGGGGATTTTTCGAGCCGACGAAAATGTTGCGAACGACGTTACGAATACTGTGGACGACGCCCCGGGGCTAAGAATTGAACGGCCGACGGTAAACGACACGAAAACGGTCCACGCGACAACGTTCGCGGATTAAAAAACGATTTTCGAAACGGTACGCGCTTGTCCGGGGGAAACGTCGCCGTTTACTCGGCCGCGGTTGAAACGAATGACGACGACACGGGCACGCCGTCGATTTCGGACCGCGCCGTATACGCGTTGACCTCTGGCGTTGTTTACGCGGCGCGCCGATAATTCTCCACGTGCACACACGTCGTCTCTGTTGCCCAACGAAAATATTCTCGGGACGGCGGTAATCATTTACGCGCGGTTCGGTTTCTAATTAGTCGCGGGTCGGTATATTATTTTCACGTACCCGCTTCGGCGAGGTTACGACGACGGTGCTCCGGCTATATTGGATACGTCAATACAAATTACACGCAAACGAGCGAACGTTATCGTCGCGTTGCGTTATTATTGAATTTCGTCGAGCGTCCGGGAACGTACGCGCGCGCGCGCGCGCGTTCCGAGTAAACAATTTCGTCCGATAAAACCATTCGGTTTCTATAATAGGCGATCTAATCGACGCCGATAAAACCGTACGCTAAACGCTCTTTCTCCCGAACAATTATTAACGAACTCTAATCGCCCCGGGCCAATAACGATCGATATATGTTTATTGATATCGTTTCCGTAACGTTGTAATTACGTATTTATAATTGGGACGGACGTTCGTTGGCCCGATCGCTGTTTGTTTTTAACCTGAAACGTTTCAGGGAAGGGGGTATTCGTCGTCCGTGGAAAACTCGCGAAACTATTGCCGCCCGTTTATCTTTTTCGAAGGCGTCGCTCGTACGTTTAATAATAAAAAACCGACCGTACCGTCGGTGGATTTCCGATATTAAAAACGTTCGCGCCGTGCCAACTGGACCAGTCGTTCTTTTTTTTTTTTTTGATCGTATGTTTGGCGTATAACGTCGATTTCTATTCTTTAGAACGTAATTAAGCAAATTTCGCCCGTTGATCACCCCAACGTCGTTGACTCGACGAAAATAGGTATTTCTCGGATCGAACTAACGGTTTTCGGAATTATCACAAATCGATCGCGGCGTGTCGCGACTTTATTTTCCGGTACCGTGTATTTATACGCACGCGAATTACGTCGGAACGTATTTAACAACAACCGAACGTGACGAAAACTCGAAACTGAAAAAACGGAAATATTCGTTCCCGGTAGTATCTGTACGAATAATTGGTAATTACAACATAATTTACGAACATAAGCGTATATATATATATAACTTAGGTTAATTGCTTATATTACGTAAACCGAGCGATAGGTACGTCTCGGGGTTAATACAAAAATTAATTTTTTCCCGCCTTATCGTTGTATTATAATAATTAACCGCCGTTATTTCGATGGGGTCGTGGGTCGATCATACATTGTGCCGATAACACGCGCCTCTACGATCTAAATAATACGAACGCGATAAGACCGCGGCCGGTGCGTTTTTTAAAAATAGAAATAACCGCGTGTCGCGATTCGAAAACGATTTACGGACGTCCCGAGGATAGGGTTAACGAGTACGATGCGCGTGCGGTCGGTTATCGTGGCCCGGCCAAATGGCGAAAACAACGACGCGACCCGATTGACTTTCGCCGGCCAATTGTACCGTTACGCGACAACGCCGTCGACGACGAAGCGTTTCGTAAAACCGTTGGATTTGAAAAGAGTCGTCGATAAGTAGAGAAGAACGCCCCGTCGCGGAGAAAATCCGGTCGGGTAATTACGGCACAAGGAGACTAATGCGGCGGGCCGAACGCGCGACAGAAAACGAGATCGTACGTAGATTTACAGGCAATTTTTCGGAACCCTCGGTGATTCCTGCGCCCAACTGAAGTGCGGGGGGGGGAGGCAAACCGAAAAATCGTCGAATTAACGTATCAGCGACCGTTAGGGACGGTTTTTCGATAGGTACGCTAACGAGTTTGGGAGAACGTTGGAAAGTCTACAACCATTTCCGGCTGAGTCGTATTTGGACGCGCCGAATAAAAACAACGAACGTCCGCGTTCCAAAAACAAACACCATCCGAATCGCGTATTTCCAAACGAAATTTGAATTTCTCTCGAAATTACGTGTGCCAATCACGCCGTCGTACTTAATCGACGTAACATTACGCCTTACGTACGGAAATAGTTTCGAAATACTGTTGCGATATGTTCACTTATATGGTTTTACACGCGCGATTACCGACGTGTTATATACATATATATATGTAGGACCGATCGATTTCATCTTAAACGATTTCCTAATTTCTCGGTCGGAATATTTGATGTACACGCGTACGTCTAATCAAAATATTTCGAGCCCAGTTGACGGTAAATAAATATCGTTTCGGCGATTTCGAAAGATAAATGTCCAACTTGAAATTAGACGTCGTCGGTTTGACGATCAAAACGGACGGCCTAAAAGTAATTTCCTATACATATATGGCGAATAGTTTTCGACCATTGACGAAAACGTGGCCGAGTCCGTCGTTCGAAAACGTTACGAACGATAATATTATTCGAGTAACGACGACCGTTGTCTTTTGAAATCCCGGAATGGCGAAAATCACGTCGGGTCGCCCGGATAGCGTTTAACTCGATTCGAGTTGTCGGAGTGACGTACGCGAAATTCGTGTCCGGAACAGATAGCGGTAACGTAATCGAAATTTACTCGTTCGAAACTCCAGCCGATGTCCAGCCTCGTGAAGTGACCGACTAACAAACACCCGAATACGAACGTACGCTTACGTATCGCGACGTCCCACTAAATACATAAACGTATACACACACGCGCGGGCGGCCCGACGATAATTATCGTTGCGAAACGGTCGCTGGTTTACGTTAGAATTTGGGTCGTCCAAATCGACGTTTACGCGTCCCGTAATTATTTACAAATGTCTACAACGCGCGTGTAATAAATACGTGTGTAGTGATAACGAATACGGTGTACGATAATTACGTGGCAATACAATCGTTGCCGTAAACTCGCGCGAAACCCGAAAACGGCGAAATGACCTATCGACGCGTAGTTGTATTCGACACGTACAAACGTAAATACGAAATATATACGTGTATTTGGAAAAAACCTGTAGTACTAATCGCGTAATAGGTCGTGGCGAACTTCTTACCTACGGTAATTGGAGCGTTGGACGGTCGGATAAAAGCTGGGAACGTCGGTGAAATTTCCCTGGGTGGGTTTAGGGTAGGTTTTTCGTGGTCGCGGAAACGACTCTCGGAGTGACCGGTAGACTTTTGAAAAGTCGAACGAGATGTAGGGACGAAGGCGAATTTAACGTCTAGGAGAACTGGCTTTTAAAAGACCTAAACACTCATTCCGGCCACTATTAACTAGCTCGGCGAGATAACTCTCTCGTTCCAGATTGTCGCGTTCTCGAATAACTCCACGTAAATTGCCAAGTACAATACAAATCGTTTATAACGAATTTCAGGGGCCCGTCAAGTACTGTACGTTATAGGCGGTATTCACTTTATGAGCGATTTCTACTGTATATACATTAGACGGATCGTCGTAAACTATTTTCAAACCGAATTTCGACATTCGATAACGGGACAATAAAAGGCGTACGAACGGGCGGCGTGTTCTAGTTAGCGTTCTCCGAATGTCGCTTATTTGAACGTAAAACCGATTTAGGGAAAACGTGTAATTCCTTATCGAATTTTCTAAAAATACGAAAACGGTCGCGTACGCGACAGTTTGCGCGTTTGTCTCTCTTTAACCGCGCCAACACCGTACGATCAAAAAATGAAATTTCGGTCCGGTCGGTTGTTACAAAAACGGTTCGCCGACCGGCACCGTGCCTGTACAATAATTAAATATACCGTGGCGATTATTTACCCCGTACGTAACGGTCGCTTTGTTTTTAATTTGGAAAAATAAACTGGCCGTCTTTTTCGAAATTCTATTTCCCGATAACGGTAATAATAATAATATTAACGTTTGTCAAGGTCCGTTTAACAAATATATTGTAACCGAACAATGTAATTATTTCTGGCGATCAATAGGGAAGCCAATCCGACACGGTCGTTCGCTCGTCACACTCCAATTGTCAAATTGCCGCTAAACTATTTTATATTTGCGTTACGCGTTTTAATTTTTTTTTGAAATACGAATGTCATACGTTTCGAACGGAAAACAACGTTCGAAATATATTGTTTCTTTACAATCTATTGTCGCGTTTGCCGGACGTATTACACTAATTAGAGGACACCGATTGCACTACGGTCGCGTTCGTTTCTCGGTGTGGTTGGGCCCAAGCAGTGGTTACCAAGCTACTACAAAATGCGTTTCGAGCGAATCGACGATAGTTACTTAATTCTCGCGGTAAGGGATTTTTGGACGTATCTCGATCATACGTTACCCAAGAAGACAACGACAAAGGAAAACTCGCTCCAATTTAAACACAAAACTATTCGTATTTTCGAGTTTGTATGCAAAATGTCAACATAAACATTATATTTCCAAACTGTTTATTTTTTCGAGTATTTTCAGATTATGTTACGGAATTTATTTCACCGTTTTTCCTTTAATTTCCAATTCGTGAAAAATAAAAACAAACGTAATTACTTTTAGGGCGCGTTAAAATCTGAGTTCTCGCGACGATCCTTTAAAATTGCCCTAACCTTACACACACACGCATATAAGACGCGAGCTAACAAATTAAAATTTTCGTAAATCGAATCGTTTCGTTATTTAAAACGAATTCGTTAGTATATATCAAATAAAAATTATCGGTATTGGAGAAGGTACGTTTTAATATCAAAAACGTTCTACTCGGGACGCGGCAAATAAATGTATTCCACTAACACTAGAATATTTCAAAATAAGTTTCTATTTATGACGATTATTCGGTTTTATTTCTTCTTCGCCTTATTTTCCCGTCTATTTGGTGTCGACCACCTTGGTCCTTCTTATACTCCAGTAACGTTCAACCACTTCTTCGTTGGTCTTCCTCTTTTTCCTTCCACGCTCAATTCCATAACCGTTCTTACCCGCTTCCGAATTTTCTCTACTCGTAACACGACCAAAAAACCTGTTTTTTTACCCATTATTATTTACAGGAAATAATTGTAACGCGTAGTATTCGAGGAAGAGATAATTTGAAGTAACACGATTAACGGTGTGGCGCGCGGAATTAAAAACCGTTTAGCGAGGCTATAGTCGTTAATGATTTAAAACGAGTCTTAATTAATTTATCAAACGCGTCGACGTTTTTACGAATGTAAAAAAAAATTACGATTTTTTTGTTTGGAAACTCGAGATAACTTTTATTAGAAACTAATCTAAAACTACCTACGATTTAAGTCAAATATTATAATACAGTGTTTGATTACGTAAACGTAATAATATTGTACGCTACCGTACGACGTCGGCGGTACTTATCTCGTTTTTATTAACGCTAATTAGACAGATTTAATTTTTAACTGTACCGTTTTTCAGAATAAGAACGCGGCGGCGGCGAACTAAAATCGGACCATGTCCGAGCGTGTCTCCCCTCCACTGACCATCGCCGGCGGCTCGATATTTTAGTACTCTTCGTATATTACAACCGCGCGGGTCTACGACGACAATTGTCGTCGTTAACCTACAATATCGGCCGATAATTAATATCCAATCGAAGAACATCTGGCGTTCGTCCGATTGTGTTGGGGTCCGAGAGTTTCTCGGGCGATCATTCGGATGCGCGACCGCGGCGCGTTCTTGTTCCGAAAACGTTGCGTGGGTCGTGTTATTGAAATTAACTTCGGACTTTCGAAATCGACGAGAAGCGTCGAAAATAACCTTTGACGCGGTCGATATCGTTTACAAATAATAACGGCGAGCTTGAAAAATTAGCTAAAACTTGCTCGACCTATTACCGAATAGTTTTAATATTTGCGCGTCGACGGGTAATACGCGTAATATTATTGAACCGGTTGCCTGTCGACTGTACGATACGTTCGACGTATGTAACGAAAAGGCGAATTTCGTTTTTTTCCCCGAGCGTTTTGTCGAATACGCGGGCACAAATATGTATTCGGCGGGGGAAGTGTTCGAAAAACGCTTGGAATCGTATCGTACATTACGGCGGTGTTAAAATGTAGACACTTTTCGGTATCACGATTATTACGGGGGTCGATCGTTTTTTTTTTTTATTTATTTAATCGGTACGATCGTATCGAACGGTAGTACGGACGTCGCGCGATGGTAAATATTTTCTCGTCATAAACACTTCCGTCGGTCGTTACGCTTAAAACTATAACAATCGATATCATCATCATTACGCGCGCGCGTTGTTTAACGGCAATTACGCACGCCGTTATCGGCCGTATATTATTATAGGTATCGTGTGCTGCGCTACGTGGAAATTGTACGAGAACCCAGAAAACGTGTTTGTTTCGGTTGTTTTCGTCGTCGTTCCCGATTACGTATTATCGCGCGTTTAAATAACAATCGGTTTTTTTCCCTCGACCAATTTTCGTCGGATCGTGACCGATATTAATGTATATAGCTCGCGTAACGTGATACGTTTCCTCCGATATTGTGTACGCCAGGCGATTTTGTTTATTACTAACTTAACCGTCCCGCGCTTCTAACTTCTATCCGCGAATCGTTTTAACGGCTATTTTTAGTCTCGGGTACGTTTATCGAAAATTTATCGTATTCGTTTGAAATGATGTCGTACGACGATATCATTTTATACAAATCGCTTGTGGGTTTCCGCCGCGTCCGTTTTCGAAATATATATTCAAAATTATTAACGATTTCGACGTTTTATAAAAAAAAAATATAACGCGCGATTAGAAGAACGCAACGCGTTTGCGAATATGCCGAATACGTTTTCCGGTGTTTCGTTAAAAAATACGCCGAGAAAACAACGACCCGTATAGCGATACAAATAATATTACGAGGAATAATCGGTAAAACGGCCGGGGATCGTTATAGTTTTCGAAACGTTATTAATTATTCGTAATTATATTGGCCGATTTCGTTTTAATTAATTTTCTTATCTCGTTTAAAACGTTAGCGGCCTTACAATTGAATATTGTAAAAACTAATTACGCAACCTCTGTGTATATATTTATAGATTAATTAGTTTTATTGACGAGTATCGATTGGCAAAGGCGTTTATTGGAATATATAAAACCGTACAAAAGTCGAAAATATACGATATTACGTTTTACAACGTTAGGTATATAGTCAGATAACGTTACACACACGCACACATATATTTATAGACTACGGAACGTAGATAAATATTGTTGGTTGCAATACCGAAACGTCTATCAGGTTAATAATACAAATATTTGTCTTAATGGCGCGCCGTGTACGGTTTTATTTTTCTCAAAACCCATTTTCTTATCTAATTGATATTTTACGATTGGTCGACGAATCGTACACGCTTACGGCGTACGCGTAATAATATATATATATATTAATTTGTTATTGTAAGGGGCTTAATCGAATTATATTACGACTGAACGTTAACGATAATTAAATGTATATATATTATAATTAGTCCCGGTTATTGTGAATAATAAGTAACGTGTAATGTATACCTGACGAATCGGTAATTGTAGAATTACGTAACACGTTTCGCGCAATCCGAACGTGCGGGGGTCCGATGTTCGCCGCCGATTATATTACGAACAAAGGAGGGGGAATTTTTCGCCACCGACGAGATGACAACGACGAACGAAAACATTGTCGTCGATTAAACCTCCCCCCCCCCGGTTGGGTCGATCGTCGCCCATTCGCCGATCACGTTGGCGCAAAAAAGCCAACGCGACGCATATCCCGGACCAACGTCGCCCGTTCGATATCGCCCCGTCTGGTAGTTCCGGTACGGATTTCCGAACGTCGTACGGGGGCATTGCCGTTGTTTACTATTCGCCATTTCGTTTGCGTTTTCGTCGCTTAACGGTTTCCCAATTAGTCGGGACAACCGTTCGGGATTATACATTTACCGGGTACAACGAAACGGCCTGTGGTTTTGAGTGGCAGGTCTACTGAGACGCCGTCGTCCGATTCGCCGAGTCGGTGATGATGGCGAAGAAAGTCGCCGAACGACAGAGGCTCTTTGCGTGGCCACTCCGTCGCGTCGTCATGGCCACAGTAGGAGGTAGCCGGCTAGGTCGCTTAATCGGGGAAGAAGAATCCTTTTTATTTTGCGTAAAGGAAGACGTAAATGGTTGCACGGTGTCAGGGGATTGTCACCGCGCACCATTCACGCGATAGTTTTTAAGAAGTGTTAGTTCTTAAGAATTATTGTGAATTAGATTCGATGTACAGGGTGGCGAGGTAAAACAACGCGGGGATAGATCGCCTTCTCATTAGGAATCATCGTAATTGTAAAACTTTTTGTAATTTTTATCAATAAACGATGGCGACTCACTGGTCCGAAGTACTGCCTTCAGGCATTCCGGGCCAGTGTATAATTGTCGATGAAAAAAAAAAACGGTCCGTGGTCGACGCGTCGCGTTCCAATACGTTCACGCTCTATTCGAAACACCGATTTTCGGATTCGTCGCGTAGTATCATTTTATCCACCGGCGTATTATGTATATACGTACACACGCGTAAACTATTATTGCCGTCGAAAACAATAGACGAATAGTATTTGTACGTGGCGGCCGTCGTTAATTGATAAACACGACGAATTACGAGATGAACGATCGACCGCCGCGAAACGTTAATGATAAATAGTAGCCGAGTAACAATGTTGTCGGGCCGGTCAACGGCTTTTTTCTTTTCCGCCGAATAATAAATTCTAAAAGTAAGACGCGCGCGCGCGTTATGCGATCGACCCTTTTTCGTATTTTTGCCAAAGACGTTTCTCGATTGTGTACACGAGAATATCCGCCACGGCCCGAGCGTGTTTCAATCACGTCCGGCCGGGCGTGTCTGTGTCGACAACAATTTCGACCTGAAACCCAACGTACGAAATTCGTTAATACGATTCCACCCCGTTCGCGTATGTACCGATAAACTTCGCTCTTTCCGTTTAACGAAATAAGTACGGAACAAATACGTTTCCAGGGACTTTACGCGCACTTTTCGGAATTTCGTTTGTGGCCGATACAGTTCATAATGACGTTACGCACCCGAAGTAAAAGCAGACGGATTGTGTGTGTGGGGTAGAGAATTAAAAATACATACGTATTTAAAATCGTGAACGAATTTCGACAGCGACCGTATAATTAAAACGTTCGGGCGTTCGAATTTAAATCGAACGGTAAATAAACGCGCGTTATTGAACCGGAAACGGGGTATCGTTAGCGGCGAAATTTCGTCAAATTTCAAACGACGCGAAAGTTCGCTATAGTCGCGACTTTGACGTCATTAACGTAAATACTCGGGACGTAATTAGTGATCGAACGACGAACGCTTAAGCCGGAAAACGACGCGCTCGTCGAGAATTTCGAATTAAAACGGGTCGGTGTAACAGTAATTGGCGCCCCCGTTTGGCGAACATCGGGTCCCCCCCGAGTGTGTTTCGTACGAACAAATTGCGTCTAGTTCCGCGAAACGTTCCTTACCGTGTTCCAGACTTGAGACGGGCAACGTTAACACGGTTAGTAGTGACGGTTCGGCTGCGCGTACGACGTTATCGGCGAGTAGCTGAAACTTAGAAACGTTTATTATCGGTAGGTTTGGTTGATTCTCGCACGAACCAGCGCCGGTTTTTCGTTTGTTCTATATACCCGTGATTAGAAATTCGCGAAAATGTTGCGCGAAACCGTCGACCTCCGACGTATCGTATTATTCCGTTCGTTTACAACATTCAAAACTACGCTACGGCGGACCCGCGCACGGCCAACGTTCGTTGGCTACTACAACCGAGTTCGTTTCACGTTTGGCCGAAAATCGATTAAATCTCCGCCGTGATCTTTGCAAATTAACGTTCCCGAAAACACCAGGCCCGTAATTTCCGTAGCACACGACCGTTCAGGTATACCTACCCATTTTTCGTCGGAACCAGCGGCGTGCTAACGGGGGACGGGGAGAGATAACGTCCATCCCTTCATCCCTGAAAATTTGTAGGAAATATTAACTTCTTACGAGACGTATATTTTTAGTCAATATATAACAAAAAAACTAAAATATTTTTAAACTTCGATACACGTTATAACGCGTTCGTTAAAAACGAATAATCTATTAACGTTTAAAAGGTGCCTCGTTTCGTTAGGGTCATCCGATTTATTTAAAAATTATTTTTCCCCACCCCTCCTCCCCTGTAATTCAGGTTTAAGTACGCCACTGGTCGGAACCGTTTTAACGATGACGTTCGTCGATTTACTTTCGCGCGAAATGCAATACTCGTTGCACTACTACTACGAACGATTTACCCGGCGCGATTTTACCCCGACCCATAGTCGCCGCCGCTTGGTTTTCGCGCCTCCGGCGATCGTACCCCTCTCTACACGGGTACAGTGTGTTGAGTAGCCGCTACGGGTGCGCCTGTGTTTGCGTTAAACGCCAGTTGTTGTCGCCGGTGAAACGTTTATTTTTCATCTCGTACCCGAAACGAACCCGTCACCGGAATCCGTTTTTCTCGCGATTTCCAGCCACTTCCGAATGCACCAACGAGCGGACGATCGGGGCCCGTCACTGCGTAAATCGAAACGTACGTCAACTGTTTTCGCTCGTTTCCCCCCGAGACGAGCTTTCGCCGCCCGACGGTTCCGCGTTATTTATATAATATCCGCGCGGATTCGAACGCCAACGTTTCCGCGTACACAATATATATATATACACACACACACAGTCGGAGGTTTCGTAGTTTGCGAACGGACGACGACCGCGTTACGTTATAAATAAACGGACGCCGGCGAAATAAATTGTTCTCCTACACAAAAACTTAATGAACCGTAAACGCCGGCCGAAAAGGGTTGTCGACAATACGAACGTCCCGCGCGTACGTAATGGCTAATAAGTTTCGAATATTGAACCGCCGCCCTCCCCTCTACCCAATTCTCGGGGTTTTCCACGTCAATATCGTCCGCCTACGGTGTGTACGCGAACCGCCCGTTGGCCCGTTACGCCGCCGCGCTCTCCGCGCGCCACTTTGCCGCTCGCCGCGAGATTTTATCCGTCGTCCGCCCGTCGCCGAAGACCGGGACACGGCCGGCGCGCGCCCCGTATTGTATTTCTACGCCATTAGTTCGCGCCATAATAACGTTTAGCGGCCGACAGAAACTCCCTTTGTCGTACTCGACGGCCGCCGGCCGTGTCTATTACGTGTGTGTGTGTGTGTCACGCTGTCGCCGCCGTGTTTATAATTCAGTCGTTACGTTCGGGCGCGAGAGGACGAGAGAGAGAAAGACATAAACCGACGCGTTTACTTTTTAATTTTAGAAACGATAACGTATTGCCGAACGTCTAACAGTGCCGTGTAGATTGGCGTCGTTAAAACGAACAAAAAACGTCCCATTAGCCAGCGTTACGTTTTTTTTCTTCTTTTTACGGGATTTCCTCGGCGCGGTAATAATAATAAAACCAATTAACGGACGCGTCGTCCGACGGCGCTAATTTATTTTTAAACTCGCGACTATCGTCTACGCGCCCGGCTAATAGCGCGCGTTCCGCGTTAATTTTATCGCGTTATCAAATTTAATTTTCGCTTTTATACGCGCGCCCGTGTCCTCGCCGTGAAATTATTTCGTTTCTCGTCGCGTTTCTACGGCCGAGAAAAAAAAACTTTTAAACTCCCCGTAAACGACGGCGGACATATTTCGCGGTTGCGACGCCGCGCGTAATTCGACTAAAACGAAAATTCCCGTAAGTATCCCGCGGCTCCGTAACGTCGGTAGAACGCTTTTCGATAGCGCTACATTTCGGTCGGGAACGACCCTTATTCGCTTATTAACGAACGCGATCGTATATATCGAGATTAACTTAGTGGACCGTATTTGGTAGCGTCCGTTCGGCGACGGGTCGGCTAGAAAAAATGTACGTAATATTAGTCGCGAACGTCCGTAATTGTTTTTTTTTTAACCCGCGTAGGCGGCGGTGTCGAGCGTCCCAGGTGTAACGGATTTATTGATTCGTTGGCGAACACATTGCCGTCGAAAAATGACGGCGAACGCGAACTTTCGCGCCGGAAAAGCGAGTCAGCCGGGACGAACGAGCGCGCGGTACCTTACAGACGGCTCCTAACCCAACCGGACCGATCGACGATTTTCGTACCGAAAATTACTCGCGGCAATATTCCCGAGCGCGCGCTCCCGTTTGGACGTGTCGACCAAACGACCGACCACGCCGGCCAGGTCCGTGCGCCCGGGAGGACGGCCGCGAATTATTCGTACTCGGCTTTTTCACGGAGACATTACGATGACATTCTGCCCCCCTGGGATGGCAATCGGCCGGAACGACGCGACTGTCGCTCCGCCGGCTTCGGAGAAAATTACGGGACGGGATCGCCGGGACGAACGTGATATTAATAATAATTGCCCGTGGCGCGTACGCGGATACGAGGCACACTACTGACGGTAAGTGGAACGGACAATTCGGTCGGCGTCACTACCGAGAAATGGACGGCCGCTAACCGATAACCCGGGGGGGCTGGACAGGGGTAGTCGGCGACGAAGATGACGATTGCGGCGAAGAGTGACCGCGACGGGCGGTCGTCTCCTCCCCCCCCCGGGAAGGGTCCTCCGCCTCGTGTGGTATACATACGAACGGCTCGCCGGCGCGAATAATACCGGTCGATTTATCGGCAGTCTATAAGGTGACGGAGCGCGCGCGCGACACGATATCCTAGTACGTAAAATATAAAACGCGCGCTATACAATATAAAAAATACGTATTATAATATCGTCGACAATGGGGGAGGGAGGGGAGACGGTTGGAGGAGCGTTTTGTGGCTCTAGATCTTCAAAATCAATATTCGCACAATGAGTCGATCGAGCGCTTACCTAACAACAATAACAATTCCAAAGACTCGCGCTTTGTACACACACACACATACACGGTCTTACATAAATAAACACACACGCGCACTACCGAGACACATTGTATATACGTATATATATATATCATTCAGGCGTTCAAGTGTGCGCGTATTACCGCCTACACGTACACACGACGTGACCTTACCCCTCCCCCGTTACCGGTCGCCAATTATACGCTCATTATTATATACACATACACACATTCTGCCTCGCCGCAGTATATTATATAGAGATCGACACCGCAGCGGCTTTACGCCCCTACATACACAGGCGCGCGTTATTCACGCGGCGTTACGATAATAATAATAATATGTAGAGCGCCGGGCTCGCGGTTGGACGTCCTCTTCGCGCGATCTCGACCCGGGCAGGTGCGCCGTCCGTCCCGTCCGTCCGTCCGTCCGTCCGTCACACACCCGCCGCGCAGTTTTTATATTATATACTAGCCGCGCGCGCGCGCGTGTGTGTGTGTGTTTTTCCCGAAAGAAAATCAATGAACCGCGCGCGTAGTAGCGCGCACAAAAACCAGGCACACAACAATGCCCGGCCGTACTTCCAAATTTATGTACTCTCTTTCGCTCGTTCCCGAAAAGTCATTTGTAACGAATTTCGGACGAGATATCAGCTGCCGTCGTCCGCCCGCGCGCGCCGTTGTCGCGCCGCACCACGGATATCTCGCCGACCCGGCTGCGCGCCGGCCACGACAATGGCGCCCGTAAATCGTCGGCCGCGCGGACACTTTTTTTTTTAAAAATAATACGTACCGGTCGCGGGCGCGCGCGCGCGCCACGGTTTCGCTGCCCAGAAGAGTGTTGCCCAGCGCGTGCTCGTATACGCCCGCGGTATTGTGCGCGCGGCGCATTATTTTCGTCACAAAAAGAGAAAAATAACCGGAGGAATTCGTCGGCGACCGGTACGACGGAACCGCGGGTGTCCGTCCGTGCGCGTACGTAACGCGAAAAATTTGTACTTAGTCGCTCGATCGCCGTCCCGATCGTGTGTATGTGGCGCGTTCGGGTTCCGACAATTGGTAGGCCGCCCGTCGTCGGAACTGTTTCCACTATTTTCTGCGACCAATAATCCGTCGTCACGTCCGAAAATCGTCCGTTCGGCCGTCGAACCGTAGAAATCGTCGGCGTCTAGGCTCGTCGTTAAAGTCGTCGACCGGTTCGCGTTAGTTACGGTCGAGACCGTTGCGGTCACCGTACGATAAACGATTACCGCGTTAACGTTCGGTCGCGTCGTGCGTCGAATATTTACCGAAAACTCGTTGTTTTCGTGGTCGGGCCAAAACGCCCAACCATCGGTTACGGATGCCATTCGCAAGTCGATTGGTAAATCGAACTGGGTGTTCCATTTCACGCGTGTTCTGTCGGATAAAGCCGAATCGATGATATACGCGATAGCGTAACATCAAAAAGCGTCCACCGTTATACGGCTACGTCGGTCATTCGCGATCGTTTCGAAATAGTCGTCACAAAACATACTAGAGTCTGTGCAGTCGACCGTAAAAGGAAACGCGTTGAATAATCTAAAAAAAACTTTCAAACTTTAGCGAAATAAACGATTCCCGTACACGATATATAACGTAATATGAGGTCGACTATCGTAATTTATTATTTACCGTCTACGCGGAACGTTGGGCGTTAGAGCTGAAAGTTAAAAACGGCGTCGATTTTAATCGAATCACTTACGGCGTTAATGTTTTTCAAAAGCCATTTCTATAATCGTACGTAAATTAAATTATCTACGACGTACGGGCAACGTCGAATACCTCGTAAATAGTGTTCAATAACACGGACATAGTAATATCGAAGACTATATATATATATATATATGTGCGTGTGTAAGACGATGGGAGGTCTTGTGTCATTTTCGCGTTATTATTTTAGCGTTTATTAACCAATATTCGAGTTCCGGTCAAATTAAAGTAACTTTCGAATTAAAAAATGAAAATGTAAACGTCTTTTTAAAACCATAACTCCGTACGAGTTATTTCACGTAACTTTCGTTTCGACGAGTCCGACAAAATTAGTAAAACTCGTCGGGCCTTGTACGTGCCGTGCGATCCGGCGCGCCATTTTTCGTCCACGGTCAATTATAATCATCTCGTTCGCGCGTTTAGTGTACAATAAACGCGATCGTGTCGCATACGATCCGTGTAAAAGGCGTAGATGGGTTCCGTTGATTTACTTTTATTACGCCCGGGCGCGTTTTACGCGGCCTCGTTGTACGGCCAAATTTTATACGACCCATAAATTGGCCGTACCGCGCATTTAAGCGCGGCGCGGCGCGGCGCCCGGGCGATACGACATAACGTTTACGATAAATTTATTTATACGCGCATACTTACGGTAAGTATTAGTTACGACGAAGGATTGACTCCCTGCCTCAAAAAAAAAAAGAACCCCGAACCGTCGTTTTTTAACGAAATACGGTAATTTTTTTTTCACGAATCGTTTATACCGATATGTATATATATAAAGTACCGACGGCGGAATTTGCGCCGAGGTGTATATACGCTTAGTTCGTCACGGGAACGCTCGTTCGGGTTCGAATATTGAGTTCGGAGAGACATTTGAATACGTCGGCGCGTGTGTTTTTGGTCCCGGGAAAATTGCGCCGTCGAGTGGTCGCGTTCTAGTGGGGAATTCATTTCAATTCGGTCCGTGCGCGACTTCGCCCATATACAATACGCTACAATAACCGCGCACCGTCCGGTTGAACGAATGGCGAAAAGCGTTTTTTATTCGGAAACGGGAAAACGATCGGACAATTTAACGAATCGTGTCCCCGGGGGATTCGACGCATTTTTCAATTACGTCGGGTGACCCGAACCGGACGGTCGGATTCGTTATACGCGTGACGCGATACGCGAGTTTAGGGCGTGAATATACACGCGCGCGCTCGTTATATGTTATAATACACCCGTCGTACGTTAAGTAAACCGTTGTGCGGACGACGACGCGAGAGACGCGCGTCGGCCGTGAAAATCGTTATTCGTGTGGCGGCGATTTGGGTAAACGCTAGCGGCGGGTACGTGCGCGTAATGTAATATATATATATATATATATATATATATACACGGGCGTATACGATTACGAGGAAAAATAAAATCGTAAAAGAGAAATAATAAAGGTGTATATAATTCGATTGTCGCGTACGTAGGCGCAATTACGAAATATAATTGCCGCATTGTCCGGCCGTCGGATTTCCCGGGCACGGTGAATGGGTTCCTAATTGTTTCTGAAATGAGTCTGACGTACCGTGAAATAGGGTGGAATATATTCGCCCGACGCCGGAGAAACGAACGGTCCATTGTGGCTGCTGCGACGGCGGCGGCGGGGAACACGTTCTTCAATAGGACTCTGATTAACCGGTCGCGCCAGCGTCGTATTATTGTGTCGTCGTACGGCTCCTCCGCGCTCGTATCGTGTAACGTATACCTCGCGCGCGCGTCTCTCCATTTCTCCGCGCCAATTACCCGTCGTTCGGTTCACCGGCGATAACGCGCCGAAGTAGTTCGGAAATCGGTAAAAAAAACCCAAACCTCCACCCGCTGCCCGCCCGAAGGATCGAATAACGCTATTCGAAGCGTTATTATTATTGTTATTATTGACGGGCGTAATTGAAAGGACGTGTGTATAATATCCGTCGTACTTAAAACGTACACGACCGGTCGACGCGCCGGTGATTTATTTCACGCGTTTTAGACACGACGGCGACCCACACACACACACACACACACACACCTGCCGCGCGCGGACAATCGGGTCGGAATTAACCGGACGGAGAGAGGCCGAAAAGCGAGCGCGAGCGCGTGTACCGAAAATACGAGACGGACCGGAGTATGAATAACAGTCGCGCGCGCGCGCGGATAGCGGCGAGCTCTTCGTGGCCGCTTTGAAATGTTCGCCGTCGTGACTAAACGATTATTTGTATAGCGCGCGTCGCGTACGTATTATTACGATTATTATTATTATTATTATTATTATTATTATTATATTAGGTGTACGTTATAATATACACACTCGTGAAAACGAAATATACGTGCGCGCGTGTGTCGGCACCAACATTACACGCCCTTGTACGATATAAATAATTACGTAGCCGGACGCGTACTAAAAAAAACCCCGGGACACCCTCTTCGCGGGATTGGTCCTCGAGCGCACGATTTGTTAGGTCCCAATCTAACCCCCCACACATTTTCGTCTGGAAAAATCGTCGCTTCGTCGCCAACTATTTGCCACCGACACGGAGCCTCTGCCTTGCGTGTACTGTAAGTCTTATCCCGTCCGTCCAATCCACACTCACACACGAACACACACACGGTGGAGGGAGGGAAACTAACGTACTACCTTTTTCATTCGGACGTCCCGAAGAAAATAATAACGTCGATAGTGTCGGGACGGCGCGCTTTTTCCTGTTGGTACGTACGTATTTCTTTAGTCGTACCGTGAACGACGAAATACGTACGCGTATAACGCGAACGATTCGTATCGCTTTTTTTCTGGAATTTCGTCCGTAGGGCGTAAAACGACGTGGAATTCGAGCGCGTTTTTTCATTTTTTCGCGGTAAAAGTGCCGGTATAGGCTCGTTTTCGTTACGGCGGGATTACGTCGTAATTAAACGTCGAAAAACGAGTAGAGTCAGTCGTGTGGCTGAATGACGGTTCAGGCCCGACACTTTCATTATTATTAAACGGAATTCGAAACCGAGCGGCGCCTACCGGTGTATGTCGAGGATAATAATTAACGAACACGAATATCCCGCGTGTATGGACATTTCGTCGAAAACCGCCCAGAGAAACCGTCGTCCGCGCGTCTCTCCGAACCGAATACAATCGGGTCGGTGTTTCTTTATTCGCGATTTTCACGCCGTTTTTCGTTGGGCTTACGGAGGAACTCCTTTAGGAAAACGAAGTCGATCACCGGCCACACACGCACTACGTTTCGATCGTGACATTCCGTTTCCGAAATTCGGTCGTTTGGTCCGCGCGACGAGTCCGGTAATTGGACAACGGGCGTGTAATATGAAACGCGTTATATAAAGAACGATTATCGTAAACCAGGTACATTATATTACGGCAAGTACGCGCTTCGGCGTGTAATACGGGCGCCGTGACGAACGATAAAATATCGGCGATTGTTGCGTACGGTTCGATTATTCCGCTCGTTGCGCCGCCGGTCAAACAAACGAGCCGAACACAATAATCGGCCGGCGAGCGCGTGTGACGGTTTGCGTTCGGTCTTTGAGCGCGCGTATTGGAATTTACGAAATTATTCGTGGCCGGTTCTCGTCCGGCCTAATCGAACCTTTTCTGTTTTGTTTATTCGTTCGTTCGTCGCCAGACATTACGACGTCGCGTTCGTTGGCCGCGAAGCGTTCACAACGTTGCTTTAGCCAGCGAGCGCGTCGCCGTTTATCGGACGGAAAAACGTACCAGAAACAATCGTCGCTTGAACGGTGTGCGCGATGCCACGTCGCCTCTTACAATGAACGTGGCGTACGACGAAGAGGCGCGGGAACCGTCTTTACAAACATGTTTACATTGTCCGCGGTATTTTCCACCTGGTGCTGACGATTGAGCCCGGTGCCTTCCCACTGATGCGCATGCCGTCCAATCATCCAGCACCCGGACGAGTCGCTACGAGCAAATCCCGAGAACGGAAAGGATCCGTGCGTACCACGAAGCGTGACGCCGTGTCCATCCGTCACTCGCTCGATCTCCCGGGTTGCGACCGAAATGGTCGACATCCGGGGAACTTTCGTTTCGCTCGGACGGCCGGGAAGCTGATGGGTGCTAGCCCATCGGGCGCTACCGGCCGCGACTAACTAAAGTAAAAGAACTCTTGGTCGGACCGCCGAAGCGGTCGTTCAAGCCCTCCTCACCACGACAAGGCGAGTACCACGAGGGAGGAGATCAAACCTAACAACCGAGCTGGCGGTGAACGTTACCGGCGAGATATCGTGTCGTCCGCGAGAGCGGGTAAACCGTTGCCGGTAATGAAAATAACGTCGTAACGATAAACGGCGGGCGTAGCGGCGAGGATTACCGGGAATAAAAATGGCTTAATAACGCCGATCATGCGTGATCAACGACGGAGGTCGAATATCGGTATTTCCGTGTACGTATATACGTTCGTTCTTATCTGTAAATTCCCGACGATTCGTCGCGTCTGTTCCTTTTTTCAACTAACGTACCGTTCGTTTGTTAACGTGTAGTAAATTGAACTGTTACGAACCCCTACATAACGGGTTACATACTATGTATTAATTTTTTATATATTATAAGGAAATCGTGCGTAGTACGACACCACCGACGACGAAGGAATTTTCCGAGTGAGTAAAACGGATGGTCGCCCGTCGACCGACGCGCCACAAAGCGTTTCAGTCTTAGTTTTGGTCTTCGTCCGATATGCACTAACGTCGTACATTCGTATATACCGACCGATCGTTATTTTATTCTGTTCGAATTATTTACGATAAAGTTTATAAATACAATTTATTACATAGGGCGTACATTTTTATTTGTTGTGCAAGTTCGTAACAGCACGAAGAAAACCGACGCAACCTCAAAACTGTCGGTTGATTTTCAAAAACAAACGATAATTGTCGTTTCGTAGACGCGTCCAAATCGGATCGACCGTCGAGGGAAATATCGACGGTGATTTTGTGGATCGATAATATTCCGTTTGGAATTAAGCGAACCGACGGTTTCGTAAAGGAGGCGTTTCTCGCGATCCACGTACCAAAGACCTAACGACGTATTTCACGTCGCGAGTAAATCTGTCTAAACGGAAACGTACTGCATTTATATCCCGTTCGAGTATTTTTGTACCGTAAGATAACGTTATTAGTTATTACCGACACGGTTGGCTCACGTTTCCTAAAACAAATTCGGTATTTCGTGCGGTATTTTCGCCTAAATTATAAACGAAAACGGAGTTCGTTATTGTACGTTCTGGTCACGTTGTCTACAAACCGATCGTCTTAAATCGCGGACGCCTTTCCGGAATACGGTTTGAATGAAAACGCGACGGTTTACGAAAACGACCGTCCATGTAACACCGAAGGTGTGTTTCGTTAATCATTTTCAAATCGGCCGCGTTCGACGATTGGGGGAAGGGGACGATAGTTTTACGGAACGAGCGGGATAGGGGAGAACGACCATGCCCACCGTGGAATACGCGAAACGACGAAACATTGTCGTTTACTGCGGACACCGTACGTCGCGTTTCAGTATTCGCGAAACACGCGATTCTAATACGTCAACGTAATTAGGGTAACACGCACTCGAAACGCCGAGCGCTTTTGAAACGTTTTTGCGAACGTATCGTTTCGCCACACTTTGAACTCTGGCCGACCGATAGTTAATAACGCGATACTTGCGCAAACGCCGAACGGATTTAAACTAATTGGAGCGTAAATTAGCCGCGGTATACAGTCCAATATCGAAATAATTGTTATTAATTATTACGACCGGCTGGTAAAGGACGAACACGCGCTCGTCTTAAATAACCAGTCCTAAATCGCGTCCGGGCACGGTAATAAAATTATCCGGACCGTTCCGGCACACGGATTAACGACGTCGCTATTATTACGTCGTAATGTCGTCGATATTAACGACGGCTTTCGGTTGAACGAATCATGCGAATTCCACCCGGCGGGGCTGTACAACGGCCCGTTCGTGTTCGAAAAACGGACGCACCTCCCGAATGAATCTGGACCGCATACTTAGCTAACGTTTTCCGCCGCGCGATCTAAACGTACGTGGCACGATCGTCGCCGTCGGGGGAAAATCACGCGCCAACGAGTCGGCCGACGGTCGACGATCGCCCGTCGGTTAATCGTACGCGTTAACTATTCGTCGAGCGGGACGCGTGAAAAGTGACCCCGTCGTCTAATCAAATTACGAACGAAAAACAACCGTGTACGGGTACGACGACGTTGTAAACAAACGTTACCGCCGGTACGTCCAATTTCTATTCGTGTATTACAGATGCGCGTACGTTTTATCGACCGGTCTCGACGGCAATTTTATAATTCATTAAGTGCGTGCGTGTATACACGATAATTAATAAAACAGAACCAACAGTAAACAGGTCATTAATAAAATTAAAAAAAAATCCCGCGTATCTACCGTACGTATAATAGCTTTTTCGACCTCCGAACCGTACGCAATATAGATTATACATGTGTATACGTACATCCGTTAAACTTCGATTCGGACCAATTATCAACACTTAAACGATAAAACTGTGTACACGGCTTGTACGTATGTACGCGCGCAACGTAATTTAAAAAGATCGCTCGTACGCCTATTTCGTATTATTGTTATTGCGTTATTATTATTAGGCGCGCACGGAACGGGACGCGCGATAAGGACTAATTATTACACGAACTTACTTCGAGTTTATACGCTTCTGTCGTGTTGGCGTTGTGATTATTATTCGGCGGAGTAGCGCCGCGGCGTTAGGACGTCGTGTATGACCCGGCGTATTCCGAACGTAATTCGTTGCCGTCGTTGTTTTCGGTTTTTGTTTCGAGTAGGTAACGAAACGATTACGTTTCGGCGCCGTCGTATCTTACCCGGCGAATATCGGTAATTGCGAGGGTTGATCGAAAAAGTAAAACGATAATACCGGTCCCGAGGGAAAATTTACGGCGAAGGTTGGCAACATTGCGTACTATCACGTAGCTCGTTCTTTCGGCTATTTATATACCACGGTTCTAACGGACGGTTGTGTCCGATTCGCGCCTCTACCGGATTCGCCGTACACGGTTTTCGTGACGATCCGCGACGTTCGTACCGTGGTGGATTTTTCTTGTAAATCGCAACTTGTACCCCGTCGTCCGTACAGTCCAGATTCGTTTCCGCTCGGTGGACGGAAATTCGAGATACCGATTAAAGTGGTCGTCGGAGGTGCGGCGCAAGGAGCTCGAGAGCATTTCGTGTTTGTTGTTTTTTTTTTTTGGTTTTTTATAGAGCGTTTTTATCGTTACTTTTTGCGTGCCCGTTTTTCGTCAAGCGTCGGGACGGTCGTACGCGACCACCACCAACCGAATAAAAATACCGTTCTAGGCTACGGCGGGGATGTGCGCGTATTTCGGCGTTTGGAAAATGCGTTTTTGAATCTATTTTTTTTTCGCGACTTAAACAACGTCGTATTAAAAATTAATACGAAATCGTACGATAATCCATACGAATACGTTTCTAGCGTTGACAAATATCGATTTTTTTTCTTTTTAAAATTCAAAATGTTTAAACGTGTACGTTAGAAGTCACGGAATGACGTTTGGAATACTTCGGTATTAGGACCCTTCGTTGAGCACCCGTAATTTCGCGATTGTCTGAACGGACCTTACGTAATTTTCGACGGTCAACCACGGCGAGTACATACCGATAGTGGGGACTTCGTTTCGGAGTTAGGACAATCGAAAGTGGCCGTCGTCGAATAAATCGTCTTGAGAATATTTTCGTGACGAGCGTGTGACGTTGGCGAAATACGCGAAGGGCGACGACGAATGGAAATCAATTGTCGGTCGGGGTAGATACTCGAGAATCGATTAGGTACGAATCCCCTCCGCTCAGCCGCACTCCACACACACACATCCCATTGCCGTCAATAATTGTCGCGGCGACAGTTCGTTTTTCTCTCGTTCGTTCGGCACTCCTCGATAAAACCCGTGACGTCATACGCACGCACGATCGCGATGTTTTTTATGACGGATTGTAAATTCACACCTATATATATATACACGTATATCGACGAAAAAACGTAATTAAATAAAATCTCGAATCGAATACGTGTATTTATATATATATATATATATATATATATATATATATATATATACACGTATATACGGCGGAAAAAAAAAAAATAAAAAA
>JAIPRN010002393.1:0-31324 GCA_025469175.1 Geopemphigus sp. TES_GeoC_2020
CACACACACACACACACACACACACACACACACACACACACACACACACACACACACACACACACACACACACACACACACATATATATATATATATACATACGCATACATAATAAACCGGATTTTAATTTTTAAGAACGAGCAAAAAAATTTGACGCCAGCGACGATTCAAACTATAAATATTTGACGATAGGTCAACGCGTTGTTTTCGTTAACAATAATTTATAATTTAAGAGTTTTGTTTCTAGGCGTGTAAACATTGGTTCGTAAACACATACGTTGGATGAAGACAACAAATCGGCGCGAATGACCGCCTTGACATCCTCGAAACGAAATGTGTCGAGTGTAAAGAAAATTATTGTTGAATCGGTTATATACTTGGTAACGAACGTCAAATCGGAATAGAAAAATGGGAGAAATTTGTGTCCGCTCGACCCCTCCCACGCGCGCGCATAAGGCCGGCATTATATTTCGGACGCGAGCCATTTTATTACATTATTTGACCGCGATCCGCGTGGATCGAAGCGATTGCGACAAGATGACGGAGCATGTTCGCGTTGAAAGCGTAATAAATGCGATGGGCTGGGGTGCGAGAACGTTGCGCGCCATATTACTTATTGAGGACGCGTTCGCGCATATCGTGCAGAAAACCCGACGTGGTGCGATTCGTCAACGTCTACCGTGCCCCAAAGTACTACATAATAACAGTAAGGGTCACGCGTAAGACGGCCGACCGGATAAGTGGGTGGTGGGGTTGAGGACAAATGAGAAACCGGTGTTTTTTCTCCCGAAACGCAATGTCCGTCGTCCGTTCAAGTCGATCGTCCGGTCGACCTTTATACACCGACAAACGTGTCGTCGCGCGTTACATGAATTACGGTACCGTAGTACGCGTCGTTCGTCAAGTGTTTTACACGAAACGGTGAACGTTTCTGGCTAATAACTTCATATCTTGTCTAGATAAAATTCGGAATAGTGTTTGACGTTGTTCGTTGTTGATCCGGGTAACAGTTGTACTTGTCTGGACGAATAACCGTGCATTTTACTCTATCGAACCACCAGAGTCCCAGGACCGACGCTCGACAATATTTATGCATAGGCGAATTCCGAATTTGCCGCCTTTTCATTTCGTAACCTTTAACTCTCCCGTAAACCAGTCTTATTAACCGTTCCACCACCCATACACTTTCACCTCATATTACGGAGCGTAAAATACTTTTTTTATACCGTCAATTGTGTCATGAATTTTAATTGCGTAACGTTATGTCATCAGCAGTTTTCCAACAAAAACGTTTTAAAATCGTTCGTAGAACGATAATATTCCCAGAATTTTTTGTGACCTTTCGCCAGTTAATAACTTCGGCTAAACCAATTAACGGCAATTGCAGGAGTTTACTCGAAATATTAATTATGTATGAAATATCGTAACACTCTTCCACATTTCGTATATGTTATACATGTATGCGTTTGGTACGTGTATATTTATTATATCGAAGAGACTCAAATATAAAAACAAATTTAAAAATAATTTTACCAAGAAAACGTTGTTACTTACGAAATACCGCCCTAGGTCCCTCACTATTTATGCCCTTTGCAGGCCTTATACGCGACTACAAGCGCACGAATAATAAAAGATGATTCTAATTTTATGGAATACGTTTTTTGCCCGGTATGACCGTACTACGTTTAACAGTTATTATTATTATGTCGGATTCCTGTCGATAACGATATTGAGATACGTTCATCAACTGGTAAATGGCAAAGTAAATTCCCCAAGTAGCTCGGAAATAAATTCCGTTAATATTATTCCGAGTAAGGCGACTGGGGTATAAATTTCTAAACTTCTTGCTACAAAATACGCTCGTCACGGTGTTGAAATTATCAATATATATATAACGTAAAATTTTAGTATCGTATAACATTTTAATCGCTATATAAACAACAGGTTACTTATATTTTACGTTTATTTATATCCACACGGTTTGATATTTTTAAAAATTAAAGAGGACCAATTTTGTGATCGAAATATCACAATTTCTATTTGTTGTATATTGTTCCTGTCTATAAATACGAGGATATATAAATTGTCGTTTAATAACGCGACAATATCTACATACATTTTCTGTACGTAAACACTTTAATTCTAATTATATTATACTTGCTATTAATAAATAAATGAATGATAATAATAAATAAATTGTTCGTCTTAATACATTTTATATTAATGTCTCAGTCGGGCATTCTCTACATACATTCTAAGCTACTTATCTGATTATATATAATGTTTAAAAATATCAATTTTTCTATCTAAATAGAAGAGATTATATCACTATCTTTGCGTAGATAATTTTTAATTCCCATACTTTTATGTGGATAACTTCATTCTTATTTACGCATGACACTGCATTTGACACACGATTACGAATTATCGAATAAAATGTAAACAAAAATAATAACGATGTATAACGAATATACAAGCAATACGGATCGATTCTTTTCTGTTTTATGAAACAGTCGAAAACACGTTATCGTTGCACCCGGAGTACATATTACGTATTTATTATTTTTGCTGTTTTGGTTTTTAATAATTAATTTAGTTCTGCGAGGTTTTGGCGTAGGAACGGTACTATTCTGTTCGGTGCCAGTTAATGGACTTGAAAACAGACAATTGCATGAAATGACTTGTGTAAGCACACCATAACAAATCTATATATATATATATTATTCTGTTTTATTATTTTACGACAATAGACGATTTTCCGCAGAACATTAGTTTGTAGGAATACATAACATCCATATTATATATATATTGGGTGGAAAATGTGCAGAGAATAAATGCAGAAAATAATTTACTCCGATAGGTTTGTCGTTTGTTTAAAAATGTGTTTAGGCAAATAAAAAGTGTTATTCTGTCTCCTATTGTTTGTTCAGATTATATGTTTTCTGGAAGTTTTAACGATTTCTTTTGTTGTGCCAAAATAGCAATTTTCCGTTGTTATTGCAATCTTATTACTATTAAAAGCAAATTAGTTTTATCTTCAAGGGCGATTACGTTTTTTTTCTTTGCACAACTATAGGTATATATATATTTATATTTATAAATTACTTTTTTTCTGAGCCCTTTCTCTCTGGCCGTCAAGAATATTAACTATAAATAATTAGCAAAATACGTTTTTTCGAAAATGAGTTATAATAATAACTGTAGTTAAGTATTATGTATGGTATTTTAGGTTCCAAGTAAAGCAAAAATAAGATTGGTTTCAAAATGGTTTTTTTGTTTGGTTTTTCATTTTATTTGTGAAACATTTTTTATGTGAAATGTTTGGATTGCCTTCAAATATCTTGCGCATCAGGAACAAACACTATCTAGTTGGCTTTATTTCATTCGACACATTTATTGATTTTTCTAGCAGTTTCCTTATGCGTAATTGAAAGGTAGCAAAAATAAACGGAAAATAAACCTGTGAAAATTCGGACGCGGACGACAATTGTTGTATTTTTAAAATTCTCAATATATAATAAGAGATAAACGCCTAAAATATTTTAACGATTTTTATCATATTCATTAATATAATACTAAACCGCTAGTGTCTTTCAAAATCGATTTTGGAGAACAATGTGTTATCATTACTTACAAATTCAATATGAAAAAGAACTTTAAATCTCTGTCTAAATATCTCCATTTAAGCCGTCAATCACACCACCCGTGTCACTCTACTTTGTTTATTTTTAAATTAATATTTATCAATATTATTTACGTATAACGATTGTTATTTTATTTTTAAGAACCGAATAATACATATTATCAATCAACAATCTTATTTACTTAAGTTATGTATCTATATAAACCGAACGCCTATTTTACATTTTATTTTTACGTTATAATAATTTTCCGATAAATATCTAACCAATTTTTGTGAATTGAACATAATTAAAACTTACTTCGAGACTTTAAACATTTTCATAATTCATCATTCACTTTAATGTTATTACTTAGGATTTTTTACACTTTCATTGAATAATTTTACGAATTAACTCGTTGATTCAACTATAATAAGAACTGGATTATAAAATATTTATTCCGAAAAAAACTTGATTTCATATAATCTATGATTCGTAAAGTTTAATATTTTGAATCTCGGTTAGTATAATATATTATCAAACAATAAACTACCAATAATTCAAATATATTTTGATTTCCGTCTTGTCCCAACATAAATTTCTATTGAATTAAAAATGTAACGTATTTTACCGAGGAAGTTTAATTTAAAATATTAATCCATAAGCGTGTTATAAGAAAGTAATTCGCTTTTTTCAAGGAAAACGAAGGAAATATTTTTTCAAGTAAATTATAAAGTAAAATTGTAATAGCGCGTATCTTAATTTTATATTTTAATGTCTAATTCATTCTACAATATGTTTTTATTATAGTGGTCTTTTTTAATGTCGCCGTCAAAACAGTATCTAAACATTACATTGTTTATACGTTACTCGAAATCAAAAAGTTTTATCTCTTTGTCAAACTCAAACTAAAGGCCAAAAAGGGGATATAATTTATTCATTTTCAAAATTCATCTTTGTAGAAACTCGGTACTCAGTAGCCCCATCGTTCATCTCCAGTCCCCGATGTAATTTAAATTTAATTAATGTCGAATTCGTCCTATAAATAATAAATTCTTGACTTTTTCATTAGGCAGGTGGTCAAATACATTTGGATATTTAGATATAGTGATGAGTTCTCGATGCGTTTAATTTAAAATGTTTTATACCTTAAATATCATAAATATATATATATCTAACGAAGCTGTTTAATTTCAGAAAACTCAGAAACAACTAACGTGATATTATTAATAAAAGCGATAAAAACACATAAATATACATTTTTTAAATCGAAATATATTTATAAAGTCTATTATTCTATCAAAATGTTATAACAATTCATATTTTAAAATAATTATTTTAAATTGAAAAGGAATATTTAATTTATTAAATTATTATAGTTATATATACGTGTACATACAAGTCCATCTGGCAGATGTCCTGCACTAAAATATAAGTTAATAACACACGAAATAATTTTAAAATACACGTTTTTATTTAACATATAAATTTTTTATTTCAACATGAAATTTTAAGTAAATCGGGTATTAACAAATAGATATCTTGACGTATTAATCAAAATGTGATGTCTGTATGTAAACGGGTTTTGTTCCTTTCCGACTTACTTAAAATCAATAAATGTATTAAATTTTCGAAATTATCGAAACGGACGTTTAGGAAATAACTTTGCAAATTTAACTAAGTACGTTTTAATTACTTACAATATAGTTTATGAAAATAATTAATTTTTTTTAATTTTTTTTAAAAAAAATATATAATAAAATTTTAAGAGAATCCGATTATAAGATCATTCGAGTTAACGTTAATAATTATATTAAGTCTGGGTAAGGCAAATTTAGACGTAAAAATTATGTTGATGTAAATTCTGAAGTAAAATTACCGTGTTATATATAATGTCTATAATGTGAGTAATAATAATAATAAAATGGAATTTCAATCTAATAATTCCGTCGTATTAAAATAATTGATTTTCATTATGAACGAGAAGAAAATTAATACAAGTTATTAAACGTCAAACCCTTAATTCAAATCGCTTAATTCCGGTATTCAAATAAGTCAGTACGTTAATACAGCATAATTAATATATACTGAGGCGTTCGAAAATCTCGGAATTTTTTTGAATTTTTTCCTTCGTCTTTAATAAGATAAACGTAGATAGGATAATTGAAAAAAATACCATCCCATATTTCCATTATTGACGAATAGACAATAAGCTGAAAAAAATCGTTGGATATTTCAAACTTTTTAACTTTTTATGTATAATATATATATAAATAGACGGTAAAAATGAAAAATAAAAATACTGGCTGTAGTGAAAAGTTAATATAAATAATATCCAGCGGAAAAATACTGATCGAAATGAAACTATTCGAGACAATGCAAGATAATGTCGACGCTGTCATAACATGGCGTTTCATTCCCGCTACTAATCAAGCTCGTGTTTAAAGTATTTTATTTCCTGGATCATCACTCGATTAATTCGTAAAAATTATTTACGGCTAAAGCTAAATAGAGAACATTTTTGTTCGTCTACATTTTTTTTACGGAATGAAATAAACGTTAAAATAAAATTCGAGCGTTTTTATACAAATGTGTTCCAAAAAAAAAAAAAAAAACATAAAGATTAAACATTTAATTCGTTCGATAAATGAAACGGCTAAAATATTAATTTCATTCGTGAAGTATTATCGTGGAAATTGAGTTCGATTTTTATAATACACGTTATTTACATACAATTTACATAGAAAAAAAAATTAATATTCTTTTCAATAATTGATTAGGCGTAAAAAAATTCGAATTTGCCCTACTCGTATATAGAAATAGATAGAAACCTGTTTCAAAACGGTAAAAATGGTTTTTTTAGCTAATTTATTTCATTTTTTAATTAAATTTAATATTAATTTTTCTATAAGATATAATAAAAAACGTTATTTCTTTTCAAAAAATACCGTCTATTAAATATATATACATGTTGATTTGGAACACGTCTTGCTTTTAGGTTAGGTTTGGTGATTCATACATATTTATAATAGCGATTAATACATATTTATAATTTGCGAACTTCTAGGGACTAATGTATAAATGTCCCGTCTTGTTATTAGATTAAATCATCTCCATCGGCTTGTAGTTGTAGGAATAACCTATACTTAATAATATGTAGGAATGAAATTATTGTTACTGTGTTCCCATAAAAGAAAAATGATCCATACATTTCCTTTCTGGAAACGGCGCAGGAAATGTAAAGTTTCACCGAATCTCTTTTATATACGAATACTTCCCGTGGATTATTTTATCCTCAATTCGCGCATTGTGACGATTCACCTTTCCGTTTAAACAAAACGTGACTTTATCGCTTGAAAATGATACGTTAAGAAAACTATTCTTCTTCTTCGCCTTTCTCAAGTACAACTGTGCAAAACTTAAGTCTTCCTTGCACATCGCCGTCATGGAGAGACTGCAGCAACCAAATTACCTACGGTTTAATCGTCAGTCGTCTTCACAAAACACGCCAAACTGTTGTCTGTGAAAGAACGAAGTCTCTGGATGTATGACGAACAGATTTCAATGCACATCTTAGGAAACTTTGTCGAATCAGTTCAAAATTTTCGTCCAAATTGACTTTCTTGTACACAAACAACCAGTTTTCTGTAACGTTTTATGCCGATTTCGAATGCACTGAGCCGTTGATGACCTAATACTTAACTGTCATCGAAAATCTGAACGATAATGACAGACTCGTACTTTTCAAAGTGGAGCACGCAAGACGCATTTAGATATTCGATCGACATTTCAACAACTACTAATTAAATCACGCTACTCGGCTAAGGTGCGCTTTATTGCAACTTATTTCGACAATCAATAAAACTCAATAACCCCACGTTTCAGATGGTTGGCATTTCTTTTGCCACAATCTATAGGTTCAAGATTTATAGTTTATTAAAGTTGGATGAATAATTTTGGAACTCCCTCTAAATATATATATATATATATATAATTACTAGACAAAAGATATAATGTTCATCATGATATCAGAAATATTATAACTATATTCGCGCTTCATTCATATTTTATTTTAACACAGTGATTTATAACGCGAATAAAAACGAATTAAAGCGATTGTTATTCAATTTTTCTAATTCTATTTCATAGTAATATTTGTTTATTCAAGTAGCACAACGTACGTATAATACAAAATTTTCTATCAATTTGCAATCGTTAAAATTTCTTAATACAAATATTTATTCGATAATGTAAATAATTACGTAATTCAATTTTATTTTAATTATTCAAAACTATTTAAAACTATAGGATAATTATAATTGCAAATAATTTCGCTTTTATCTACACATTATAATAGAGTTTACAATGTTATTTATGTATATTATAAAAAGTAATACGTGCATTAATAATTTATAGGCTAACCAGCCGTTTACATATATATTAATAATAACCTTCTAGCTGTTAAAGAACGAAAATTATTTATATAATAATAGTCCACCATATTGAGTTATTCGGAACATAATACACCAAAGGTACCTTTTAAATGCGGAAAATGGAATTTAAATATTTTCAATCGAACCCAAAACATATTAAAACTAATAATTTCTACCGATGGGTTGACCTGAATACCTATTTGGCAAATATCTGACCTTTTGAAATATACAAGTTCAACTCTGTAAAAAATGATTTGCATTCAATAACAATGTCAAAACAATTGTTTTGAAATAATCGAACGAATTACTCCAGTATCCTCTTCATACAAGACGAAATTCGTTAATATTTAATTAAAAAATCGAACATAATATTTGGATAATCTTTTAAAAGATTATTCAAAGACATTAGGTTACGAGTACAGCGTGTGATGAAAACAAATTATGTCCATTTCGAGCGACTTTGATATATTACTTTCAATTTTGAACTCCAACTAAACACTAACTATTTTAACTAAATTTTATACGACATTCCCAATATTAAATTCGATTATTTCATATTTGAAGGCTCACTATGATGATTTCCATAATATTTTAAATTTACGAATGTAGTATATTATAATTTTTTTTTTTTGGAATTATATTTATATATATATATTCGTGTACAGTTGAACGAACTTAGATAAAACAACGAAAAACGACAATATTTATGTACGTTAAAATTCAAAATTGTTTCTACGAACCAAAAACGAGTGTTGGAGAAATAATTCTATGAGCCACGGCTTTTCATTAATATGTCAACCCACGTTAACGAGAAACCGACGCCTTTCGGCCACAATTTCGTGTCTCATTAGAAGTCAAAGGAATAATAAGTTTTACCGCTTTGTTTATATTAGATTTCTTTTAAAGATTTTATTATAATTAATATTTTTTATTCTAAACCACTCTCGAAGGTATTGCAAATTTGTACAGTCACGTTAAGCCTTTTCACAAAACGCAGGCCCCAATATAATAAAATATAGCTTTATACACTGTAATAAACGGATTTATGACTATTGTAAACATATATAGGCTACAAAAAATAAAATATTTTTTACATAAAACGGTTAGTTCTGGAATTCGTATTACTTACCAAAACATATTGGAGTAATATTAATTTAAATACGAAAATGACGACGAACCGCAACGCTCGTATTCTGCTATTATTTTCAACGATTTCATCGTTCTTTAAAAATTGTCATTCCACTTTTCTGCATTCGGAATACACTTCGATTTCAAAATGCGGAAAAAATCGTCGTAATTTTGAAAGTAAAATGTCAAAGCCACGCGTTACGTATTTTGCTGATCAAAGACAATATAACACCGAGGTAACTGCCGTGGAATTCACGATTAACACGCCACGGAAGGAACGAAACAGGAGGATATCATAGTTCATAAGTCCTCGTGGGATAACATTATCGCTCTAAGGCTGACCACAACGCCCCTCCGCGTACGAGCACCGAAGGCTATTTGCGAATAGGCAAAATGTGTTTACCGTCCCCGAACGGTCGATACCGAGGGACAAACGATGTTTACATATATATATATATACACAGTCGGATGTTGATGTCCACCTATTAAATATAAAAATAACGTTCGTTTAAATATTTAAACTAATATAAATTTAGGCGATTGTTTACGTTGAAAAATATGACTCGTTTATTTTTTGTGCGTAATTATTGTGGAAAATACGAATACATTTTTTTCCTCTAAAATATTATGTTCATATATATATGTATGTATAGGCTTATAGACAACCTTAGTTAAATATACGACTGTAATATTTGTTTTCAAAGTAGGGATAGAAAGAAAAAGTGGATATTAAGCCTTATTTCGTTTACCTTATTTTCTCGTACACTTCGGTAATATAAGGTAATGTTGAAATATTATTTTGAATTTAATAGCGACGAATTTACATTGCATTCAAAACGCGATAGTAAATGAAGTTGGGATACTTAATACGATAATTTATAGGATGTTTCCAAAACGTTAAGAGTTCATAAAGAGAATTTATGAGAAAAGTTTTTTTTTAAATGTATCGAGTATACGTAAAATCACGGATATTGAATAAATAAACTTTATATTAAAATTTCAAGTTTTGATACGTACGAACTAGTAACGAACAAGCACTATTTATATAAATTAAAAACTAGGATTGTTCGATTTAAATTACCGATATTGCGCCGTTGTTCTTAAATTAATAATTCCAAATCGACGGCGATAATCAAAAGAATTATACACAATACACGAAAACGGTGAATCGTACGTATAAATTAAAAAGTGTTGAAACGATAACAGACGTTAAAGAAAACAGAAACAGCGGCGTCCATTACATGTGACATGTTAATGTGACGGAATAATAAACGACAAATACACGTACACAACAGATCGTATCGAAATCATATCCAGCGATTTGGCTGACGAGTTATTTAGAAACTATCGATAAAATAAGCACGCGGTATATAATAATATTATTGGAAATTAAATGCAATAGAAGAGGGTAATAAAATAAAGTGCTCGGCGGCTGAGTGAATGGAGTAGTCAACCGATTCTTCGATGGGTTCCGATTCGAATACGGTCCGGCCATCGATCTTTGTGTCTACCCTACAAATGAGCGGTCGACGGAGTATTAAGACCCGTAGAAAATTAACGAGGGACCGTAGGTATTAAAAATTGACGTAAGGAATATAAGATAACGAATCTAAAGCGAATATATTAATACCGAGACTGTAGGGTTCGAAAGCGGAAATGTGACGAGGAAAAGAACGAAACGCGATTAAAACGACAGAATTAATGCCGGTTTTTTTTTTTTAGTACTAACTGAATGGCGTAATGTGTAATTGAATTGGCGCCGCGGTTTTTTTTTTATGGATATGTCCTCGAATACACGTAGTAGCGGCAATAATAGGTGTGAGATCGCGTACGATAACATAACGTCAGGCACGTTTCTGTGTAACGCAATAGTTGAACGAAATATAAAGCAAAGAAAACGTATAAACACGACGCGTATAAGAAATGGGTTGACAGAGTAAAGAATGATACAATTCGATTGTTCAAACACCGAGAATCCGTGTTTCGACGAAACAAATTGTGAAATATGTTATGCATCGAATCAAGTGAAACAACGAAGATTCATTGCGGTACTGTATAGAACGAAATGAATCCTACTAAAATGAAGAGAGAAAAGACACGTACCGAGATTAATAAGAGAATGTAGTAGAATGAATCGTTGGTTGAACAGAGTCAAAGAGTAAATGTAAATATCTCGGGATCCAGGAACGAATTATTCAAATTCGAAAAAACGTCGAACGATGACGTTGTTCGAGTAATAAAATACGGTCGTCTGAAGTGGGCACTACAATTCTCGTAACACAATTACCCGTCTCGGCAATCTTTAAACGACAATGACAACGACACATTTTTCGATTTTTAATTTCGAAAACAAAATTCGCGTCAACTGAATGTTGAAGGTATAATTTCAATTGAAACGGGAAGAATTCGTTCTTGTTCCTCTCCGGTAAATTTTTCAAAATTGAATCAAATACGTTTTGTCCGCTACATAATTAAAACAATACGTATTCGTTATTTTAATAGAAACGAAATTATTTTTGGAACAATATACGTATATACATTTCGATTACGTAAATTAAGCCGTAGCAATAAAATGTATTCGTCGTTTGGAAACGTTTCAAACAAACGTACAATTTATATATCCTGAAGAGAATAACGAATTTACGACGATTTTTGTTTTCGGTTCAAAAAAAACTCCGGAAAAACTTATATATCCTATAGGTGAAAACTCGGAGGCAGTGCTATTTTCTGTAGTGTAGCAATTTATATAAAATACCATCACTCACTCTTCACAACTGAACGTCACGACGGGCGCTACAACATACCCATTCCCACGTGGCTGGTCGTACATAAAATCACTCAACGGTAAGGACACAAACAGTGCACTATAAGTATTGCGTAGAAAAACGGATTGATACGAACGATTATTTATTAAATAAATAACATTCCGAAGTAAACGGTCGAATATTTAATTCGTCGAATATGTTATTGAATACGGTAATTTGTATATATATATCCATAGAATTAGAATTCGCGCTTTCTCCGACAGTTTCCTGGGTATATACGGTTATAATTAAAGTAGCGTGATGTTTGTTACAAATTTTATTTTTCGCGTTCCGGTTGAACTCTCACACAATATTGTGTAGAGTCTTATAAATTTGACAAAAAACGTTCAGATTATTGAATGCGTGACGCGCAAATTTATAATATCGTTGTTGGATAAAGTGAAATATATAACGAAACGACGAATATTATAACGGGAATAACAAACGCGCCGACAAATACAAAATTAAACAAAATCGGAATTAACCAATTTCGCTAATTCGTCCGTTATTTTTGTCTAACTTTTACGGCGCGTATTTACACAGTTCGCGGGGTAGTAAATGGGCGACGATGGTTCAAGACGGGCCGTGTAAAACTCCCCGAGCGTTACGTATATACGCACGACACGCGCGCAACGAGTATATTAACCGCGGAATTCGACAAACTCGCCGCGACGCCGGAAACGTTCTTTTTACCATTCCTCCTTAATATACACAATCGGTGCCTAGCGTCGGATTTATTTGTTATTCGTCGTAGCCGTGCGCCGCGCACAGCGAAGCAATATGGCGAGTTTATCGTGACAATATCACGCGGCTGACCGGGTTATTAGCGGAATTAATTTTTCGAACAGAAAAGGTTCTTCCACGGAACACGACAAAAGCGCAGTATCCAGTGACACACACAAAACCATTGACGGATAGGATGGGGGCCGTACATACGCATTACGTTGTACGAACAATGCAGTACCCGAGTGGGGCGGCGACGGCTTTTTTTTTCGCTTTGAAAGACGAGTACGATAATACGTACCGTACGAACGACAAGCGCCACCGTACTTGCGCGTTCTTATCCGTGCCCTCCGGCCACGACCATGTCGAAATGTACGTGATGGAAATATCGAAGTTTCGCGTGCGAGGGGCTTTTCTAATTTCTCTTTCGGCCGCCCGCTTTGTGCCGAGCCGAGCGGGGACGCCGAGTACCGGTGGATCGCCGTCGCCATCCCAGTGGTTCTTCGCCTTCCCAACAATGGCGGAACGCTAGACGATATTGCCGAGATTTTCGCCGGAACCCGGGTCGCGGTTAATAAATAACGACGCTCGCGTTCGATCAACTTCCGCGCCCACGCACACGATACACCAACGGCTCCACACTCGATGAAAACCTCCAAAAAGGGCGTGTTCTTGACGTGTATTTCGTCGAAACGACTTCAATATCGGCGTACTTACATGACGCTACTGTCGCGCGCGAAATTGCCGACAATATTTCCACGCGCCGTGCACACTTACACGACGCGGCGAGTACGATAATCGAGAACGCCGGCGAACCGTAACCGTCTTGGCCGCTCGAATCCGTCGGCCCGATGTTTTTTCCGCGTTCGCCGTTGGGAATCACTGGTCCGGACGCGTTTACGCGCCACCATACCGTCCTGTGTATCGCACGTATATCGGTGTACGAACGGGACGACGACGGCTCATAATACGATCCTCGGTCACGTGTCACTTACACGCGACAAAATAACCCCAGGGCCCGCGCTGATAAATAATAATATTCGTACGATATATACATATACGGGTATACATACGGCACCTGTATAACGTGTACGGGAGAGAAAAGCCGGTGTTTTATATGTATATATATATATATATATTGTTGTACGCGCGTCGTATACGTCGGCACGCGAAATTATGGGCGCCGCCGCCGATTGTTTGTCTAAGGCAACGGACGCCGCCGGGCCGTATATTTTAATAATAATAACGACGAATTTTGGCGTTTAAACGTTTTCGCCGGCGATAAACAACCGCGACGACGAGCGGCGATCGGGCGGCGGCGGCGGCGGCGGCGACCCGTCGTCGTCGGTTGCGTGCGCGAGTAGCGCCGACGGTGACGGGCGGGACGGAGAAGATACGAACGCGCTCGGTTAATTACGCCCCGGAGACGGTGCGCGCGTCGTCTTCCGGTACGGACGGTTAGGGGTGGTGGTGGTGAAGGTGGTGGCCCGAGGGTGGTGTGTTGCGCGAGCGCCGGCTAAACAACAGCGCGTTAATTATTGTCGCGGCGCGCCGGGGGTAGCCGTAGTTCGTGTCGGCTTATTGCCGATATTTTCGCGCCCCGTGGATCGCGCACAGTCCGGTCCGGTCCCGAAACGGCCGACGACCTTGTCCGGGCTTTAGTAGTCGGGCGACCGAAATTTATCTCGGAAACACGCGCGCACGCATTTTTTTTCAAGCGTACGGAACGCCGACCCGACAATTACGTTCCTTCGACGGTACCGTCCGTACCGAATTTCGTCGCGTACGATCCTGCCGTCGAAGTCGACGTCGTTGACGCGACACAATTGCAGCGCTACGTTGTTGCGCTTACACCGGCGACGGTGATGGCCGAGAATCAATTGTGTACGGACGCCGTCGAAAGAACGACGAACGCGATACGCGCGACAGGGGCGCGTCGCGATTAACGTTAGTTTCCACATTTTTTCGACCGCTGCTCGAAACAACGACGCGCCAATGTCGGTAGTATCGTTTTAAATAATATTCGAAAAAATTACTAAAACGATATAGCTGTATAACGTACGTCGTTATTATTATTCACGGAACGACGGAATTTTTGAATTATACGCGTACGTTTTTCATTATGGCGGTACATTTTTTTTCTACTAATAATTATTACAACGTTATTCAGGACGTTACCGAGAAAAATGTGTGTATTCCGAAATGCAAAAAAATTATTTACACCGATACGGTTTTCTTTTTTTACGATTCAGGCCGGTAATCATATTACGAGAACAGCGCGCTCCTTTCTATCGTTACTCGACCAACGTCGATGGTTTGTACGACGACGTGTATTTTTGTGTCAAGTTATACGCGGCGCAGTAGGTTCGTAAACACGGCCGTGCGCCGTTTGTAAAGTAATGCGGAACGTGGCACGCCGAACGAATGAACGAAAACAAAACCGTCCATTCGCCGTCGTTAGAATGAGTGGGGGGGGGGAGTGACGTGGGCTAGAGCTCGCGACCGACGTCACGCGGCTCAATTCTCGGTCTGCGGTATTATTATTACGCGGACGATGTACTCGGATGGTTTGTATCATTGTCGGCAAATACACTCGAATCTACTACGCTACAATAGAACGCCAGCTATTAATCGGAAACTAGACGACTAAATGAACGGTTTTTCTACGTAATATCACGTTATCGCGCGGCAATGGTGTACTAACGGTGGAAAGGGCTTGGGAATAATCCCCCACCTCGAAAATTTTCAGGAAACATTAATTTCTTACGAGACGTATATTTTTAGTCAATAATAACGGAAAACGAAAATATGTTTATACTTCAATACACGCTATAATATAACGTGTTCGTTAAAAATGAATAATCTATTAAAGCTTATAACGTGCCCTGTTTCGTTAGGGTCATCCGATTTATTTATTTAGAAATTACCCCCCCCCCAAATGCAGGTCTAAGTACGCCACTGTCGCGCAGATTCGTAACTGGTGGTACATAGACTCCAGGGTATCCGTGGATGAGTAATTGGAGGTCCGCGGGGCGGCTTTGAGTATTTTTCGGTTCCATTATTTAGGTATTTTACGATAAACTACGAGTTATATTTTCGTGGTTCCGTCGTAAGGTTCAACGTTTTATTAATTTTTTAACTTAAAAATTCTGGGATGTTTTCGAAAGTATCAGCGTATAAGTTAAAATTGTTTAGAAATTCAGAATTATTTTACGTACGTATTATATCATTATGCTTGTGTACATATATATATATTTTTGTATTTAGTCGGTAAAAAATTCTAACGATCGGGAATATGACTTTTAGGAGTGTCGCAAAAGACGTAAGCGGGTTTAGAGTGAAAATCATACGCATGGTCAAATTACCGGATTAACGGGATTTTTCGGAGTAGATTTTCAGTGACATGGAGAAAACTATTGAGAAAAATCGAAAACCGCGTCAATTAAACGAGTTACGGTTTTCCACCGGAAAACGTTACTATACGTAAAAATCGTCGTAACATTTCGTATCATATACGAAAACGTGTTCAAAATAAATAAAAAATTACGTGGTCGTAACGTCAATATATCCTTCGTTTCACTTAAAATTTAAAACGAAAATTGTTTTTGTTTTCGTGGTCCGTAACCATTCGTAATCCAACAACCGTTCGAGGAAATACCATTAATAAACACCAGATTATCGGAACGCTAACCTATTTGCGTCATTTTAACCGTGGTTATACCGTCGGGCGTAACAGCGTACGGACGTAATCCTGTTCAAAAATGGACCGATACGGAATGTTTTTGCCAATTGGGCCGAATTGTCGTGTTAGAAAATAACTGGCGATCGACGATTAGCGTAGGGGAATAAGGTCGTTATCGTTTTTTTTTTCGATTTAATTCCGTAAGTCCTTTAGAAATATTCACGATCGTCACGCGTTCGGACTTTTACTGGGTTTTATAAACCAGAGATTCAGTTTTAGGTTGTTTCACACGCGTATTACGCGTTCGGTTATAAATTTAAAATTTTTGGAAACTCCCGAGGGTTTCGTTTGCAACTAATTTTTCAGTTTTGTATTGCTTAACGCGAAAACTAAATGTAGGTCACTTGTTCGAACAATCTGCACAAATTGAAAAATGAATGTATTTACCAAAACGATTAAATTCTACACTTCTACGTTAGCTTTATACTAATGGCTTTCGAAATTGTGTATAAACACGTTACCAATGTAAACGAGCGTAACAAACGTAAACATTTGTTTTAATTAACGATCGATTTAAAAAGAGTGATAACTTGTTTTTAAACTAATTTTTTATTTATAGATATATCTTTTTAAATACGAATAGGTATATTGAAAAACGCGAACAATTCAATCAATTGGTCGTTTCGAGGGTTTTTTTTTTGTTACAATATTTAGTCCGGGACTTAATACGCGACTGACGATATAATAATTGTTTTCGATATCCTGTACTTTTTGTACAATTCGCGTTCTATTTGCGGGCGTACGATTAATGATAAAAATCGGTGGATTTTTTATTCGAGTTTGCTTTTTTGTAGAAATGTGAGAACATTTTCCTCGAGCGAAACGCGTAAAAAGAAAAAAACGAGCAATACACCTCTCTGCTGGGGTGTGGCTTCAGCATGATAACTGATATTTAGTGTTATGTTGATTTCGTCGTAAATATTTTATTGTCCCCATAAATAGAGATTTTATCTTTTCCATTAACGTTAAATTCAAACCGTCGCTATCAACGTTACTATAATCAATTATAACCGTTGTTCTATTATAATACTCGATTTTACCATTATATTCGAAATTTAAATCGTATCTGGCTCACGGGTAATAATATTACTACAACGGTTTCCAAAATTCTATACTCGTGTTCGCAATATTTTCATACGTTTATATTGCCAAATATAGTCGAAAATGCGCTAAATACGGTTGCTGGAACAGAGGGTGAAAAACAGCGTTCGTAATATTTGATTAAACTACGCATAAACGCTTTTAAAAATACAAAATATTCGTACGCTATTTTCCGTATAATTCGTTTTACCTTTACCAATATGCGTATCGCGTCAGTATTCGCGAATATACCGTTCGAAAATTCTTATGCACGTTCGTTTACATTATATTATCTAAAACATATTTAGCGCGACGCGATTAATAAATATAATTGTTTACCGATTCGGTAATTAAACGTCTAAACTACGGCGTGTGTTACTGACTCGGTGACCACATAGACGGACGACAAATCAAACAATTAATATGTCTTACGAACAAATGTATCGTATAATTTTTCTTAGTTGCAATTTTACGCGCCCGTGTCATAATTGTAGGGAAATTATCGACGCGGTCGGTATACAATCGAATCCGCTTATTACGACGCCTTATATAACGATATTCCGGATAAAACGATTCCCAGCCATGTATTTGGTCGGTTTTATATCTCACGTAGATGATTTTAGTCGGATATTACGATATCGGTTACAGCGATAATTCGGATACAACGATGTTATTTTTAAATACAAATTGGTTATCTTATTCGCCTATAACAATAAATTGGATTTCGTATCTTAATTTCCGATACGATACTTCGTTATCTAATCGTTAATAAACATACGTGTCCGTGTATAGGTATATACGACATAAGTATATAGAAGAATATACGACCAGTGAAGAACCGAACAAAGAAGGCATTGCCATTTCTATTTTGAATGCAAGTGAGGATGAAAACAACCAAACTGACGACGAGACGGAAGAAATTTTATACGAATCACCGTTTATTTTGGAAGTGTATTTTTCAGCTGATCAAGTACGTAATTTCGTTTCGTTAAACAACGATATCAATATGCCAGAAATACCTATGGCATTAAAAAATATTGCTAATTTTGTTAAGAAATCGTATTGTTTCAGTTATGGACAAAGTACTATAACTGATTTTTTTTCAAATAAATATTATAAACATACGTACATAATACGTACTATTTTTCATAAATATATAATGCGGGTTTATTTAATTATACGTGTATTTGTTAAATAAATAATTAATAAGTCAATAGTTAGTTAAATAAATCAATTTTTTTTGTCTTCCGGATACAACAAAGATATCTGATTCTTTAGGTCCCTTGAAGATCGTTATAAGCGGATTCTATTGTATTTATATAAAAACAATAGCCGAACACCGTTCGAAAAATATATTTGATTAATAATGATCTTTACTCCGAAGAACGTACGGAATTGTTTTCCTTTCTGATGTACCCCCGTACAGGCACTACAATCGTAGTGTTTCGGCGACCATATTTTCAACTTAAAGGAATAAAATACATCGCGAAATGTATTCCCGTTATTTTTATAAACGGCGTAACGAAACCATTTTGACAAACAAACAAGCAGTTCGTCGTATCATTTCGTCATTATACGAAGTTGTTTTGTGTTCCAAATTTCGATAACGGCGGGAAATAATTAATTTCAGACGTGCTTCAAAGGGACGGCTATATAGATATAATCAATCTGCGGAAGATTATCAGAGCGGAAATTATTCGGATTATATATTTAATTTAGCATTGAACGCTACACTCCAGACTTAGTAGACAATTAATTTAGTTCCTAACTAAAATAACAGTGTCAAATCCCCTAAAAACCAATTAAAATTAAATAAATATACGCTACACCCGTATAATATTTGATTATTATTACGTTTTAATTAATTGGATCGCTACGGTTGGCGAGGGTTGACATTTCGGTCGAATACATTTATCTAGGTGTATTGTATTTTTCACCGTCGGGTGCTAATTTAAAGCCCGAGTCTTCGGGAGAATTCCCTCACCCGTTAGCGACAGCTACCATACCACGCGTACGTAGTATCACTGTGGTACGCGGAAAACGTTCATAAATTTCGTAATTACCTTCGACATGTTTTTTCCTTCCAAATTGTTCGGTAATATTCGCAGCGGTCTGCACTAAAACCTTTCGTTATTATCCGATAGTTATTACGTATCGTTGATACATCGCGCATTTTACGTGTGCGTGTTACTTTTGATTATTTTCGAACGAGTTAACCGATATACAACGAACCGTTTTTGTATTCCGTACATTTATCCACCGTCGCTACTTAAGTGTATTAACAATTATTCAACGTCAACCGAAGTACGGATTGATTTAGAGAATTTTCCTTTTCTATAAACTGTTAAAAAGTTCTCCTGTCGTTTTTGCTTACGCACAAATATACGAACCGTAATTACATACGGGTATAGCAATGTTGTTGCATGATACCAAACGGGAAATATTTTTGACCAATACTTTCACCCACATAAATTCGCTTTCCGTGTATCCAAACATTTCGCGGCAACCGTAGCCGTAAAATATTCGATATCGACCCGCACTACTGTGTTAGTTTTATTTTAGCCCAGCGAATTCCTATTATCGTTTAATATATTTGTAACGTGTCCTCCGTATGTTACGTAAATTGTACCGCGCGTGTACAAAGTTATCTAAATGTTCTGTTCGAGATTTGTATAAATTAAAAGGGGACCCGCATGCCTACACGCGTACGAAGCCAATGGTTTAGCGATACTTTTATTTCGTTTTTTTTTTATATATAAAAAAAAAAGGAAAAACGAAACGAACCGCTATATAGGAGTACTTAACGTAAAACTTCGAAAAAATATCAACGCGTGTGGAAACGAATAGAGCGTCAATTTAGCTATGAAGATATGAAATAACGTTCGTAAGTAAATAGTGCTACGCGTATTATGCGATACTTGGATATTGGTAACGGAAGCAAGCCGAAATGACGACTACTCGTACACACAATAATGTCGCGAATTTTTACCGTGTTTAAGTTTTGGCGGCAATTCGTTGTTATCGAATCGAAACGCGTACCGGAAAAAAAAAGAAAGACAAATTCACTAACGCCCGACATATAAGTACAGTATTGGACGCGTACATGCGACGAGCGTCGCGTATTACGCCGTCACGTGTTCGTCGACATTTACATAATTCGTACCGGGAGTGATCACGCGAAACGTCGGGAATCCGAAGGGACAAAATTATAAATAACTGTGTAAACATTTATGGGGGACTTGCTGTGTGTGTGTGTGTGCGTAAATAATTTTTCCTACCTCTCCCTCCTCTCCATCCATGGAACTCGACCCGAGGGATTTCGTCGGGTAGCTAGACATAGAGGAGTTAGAGGAGTGAGTGACGCAGCGACGTAAGTCTTATTTCGCGCGTACGGAACCACTCGAACCTATAACGACCCTCGGCGTGTCATCACAACGTATATAATTAGCTGGGGCGAGAGTGAGATTTCACGAGGAGGGTGCCCGACGGGATTGACAAATCCTCTATGGCCGTGTGTGTGTATGTGCGTTGACGCGCGGGTGTGTAATAGTAGACGACGACGATTCCGTTATAGACACACGCGGTGGAAACGGCCGACGTTAACGTTTTATCGGGTTCGTGTCGCCCGAGTCGGTCGGCTGAGCGCAATCAGCGATTTCATACGAAACTCTGGCCGAGTCTCGGAACTTACGCGAACGGGTCCCGGCCCGATTTTCTTTTCAGCCGAGTTAATAGAGCGAAAAACGCTCCACTACCGCCACCGGACTCGAAAAACACACCACCGTCGCCGCCGTTGTCGCCAACGCCACAGCACGGTCGTGCACTCGAATTGACGGATACTTCACTTTTAAAAGTGCCATTATATCGCGCGGCGCGGCGGACTATTCGGTCGGAGCATCGACGTAAAGCCGACAATAATTATAAGTTTTCGAAAACTTGTTCACCCCGGCCATTCCTTCGCCCACGCGGTGACAACAGAGACGCCAGCGCGACGCAAAAAGTCGCGAATTAATACTGGCACGTCGTCTATATAGGAAAAAATCAACAAAACGAACGTGATTTTTACTATATACGTATATATGTTTCCAATCAATCATCTATTGTACACATATTTCTCGACGCCATAATGTCACATACATATATATATATGCTCTTTATCTGGACTAAAATTGATTGATTTTTATATACCTGTTTATATTTTGTTTACTCCGTCCCTAATTATTTCATACTTTTGTATTGATTAACTTCGGCAGCTAATTATACATTTATCGTATCCAAAGGCGTAAAATTTTTTCGAAATAAAACTCATCATCTGCTTGAAGCTGGCTTAAAGTTATGGAAAGCAACGGCGAATATTTTGATCGAGTAATTTAATTTACTTTCTTTTAAAATAAACGTCGAATGTAGTTGAAAAAATCGGATTATTCATTTGTACACATAATGTATTTACGAACTTAATTCTTTGATTTTGGCTAAGTTATCAATTATTTACTGATTGTATATTTATTGTGCGGTTACGTTTCGTCTCGTTATAACACAGTGATCCTGACTTTTAGTGATCAGTATACACTCCATTCAATGGCTATATCTCAAAATACGATTAAGTCATTTGTCGACAAATAGGCGAATAAAAATCGAACATTTTCTAATAACGTGGCCAACATCGTTCTCCGTACCGAGATCATTTTCTGGGTATTATAAATCGACTGTTAATTTGGCTTCTGTATAGTTACCGTCTTCTGCGTCGCGTAATACTGTTTTGAACGATACGTACGGTATTAATCTTAATCTGACTTACAATTAGCTTATGATATCAGTGACCCTTAGTACTGTGCGAATATGTTAATCTCGTTATTTTGGATTTGCGTTCGGGCAACTTCCTAATGTTTCGACGCTTAAAATCACTTCCCTCCCGAATCCCGAGATATTTTCAAAATAGTCAGAGGGTAAATGATTACAATCGGATCGGAAACGATTCAAATCGGCGAACGCATGCAAATTAACTGGGGCGGTGAAGCCGTAAATACATGTACGCGAATGAAGCTTACCGGTACGGCCATATTGTATTCAGAAGATAAACAAAGGGAATTGAAACCTAAAGGAATTGTTATTCCACGTATACCGGTCTACGTCACATTTTTAGTTTCGCTCCGTATCGAATATTCTATACAAACGATACTCCGCGTAAACGGAATTATTTAAATGTATTCAGTATGACTTTTAAGTGTACCTATTTAAAATTCGATCAAATACTTATTTATGTATTAAAAACGAAAACGGAAATATAATAAACGACGTTATTCTGGGCAAACAAATTTTTATTTATAAAACAGTTATTTTCAACGTAGGAGTTCATGTTTAAAAATAATACTAAAATCGTTAAAAATACGATTACGTAAAGAATATAAATATATATATTATTTAACGATATTTACATATAGAAGTCAAAACGCGTTGTTTGGAAAGAATTCAAATTTATTTTAACAAAATAAGTGTAATATTACCAATAAGATTTTGAAACTAACCGCTATATCCGTCATATTTTTCTAATTATATTTAAAACCAAAATACGTAATAATGTAAACTATATCACTTGATGTTTGATTTAAACGAGACGTCGTCTATACACAACAAGTGTTCTATTTTAGTAGATTTGGTAGTGGGACGGACCTCATCGTTTATTGATTTTTTTTCGCGTACTCCGACTATTTTTTTACTGGAACGAAGGGATGGGAGGGCAACTTATGATCTGGGCTAATGTTCGAGGTTATGTCGTCGAATGTTCTTTGTAACTGTCGATAAACGATTTTGAAAAATGTAATTATATTTTACACGTTCGAGCCTGACGAATGGTCGATAACAATCGTAATCAAACGGGATTCGGTGAAGTGCCGAATTTCGCGCGTTATGTACGAAATAATTGTGTTTTTTGGTTTGAAAAACGCGACATCTAGTAAGTTTTTCCGTACGATATCCGTCCGTAAAATAAGCGGACTCTCCGCAGCCTGTGGAATACGTAGGTATATTGTATCGGTGACGTAATATTAACTAAACGCGACAGCGTAAGGCTGTAGGTGTGTGAGAGGCGTAGTCGGCACGTTACGGCGAAGTAAATCTCTTTCGTAGAACGGACGTTCCGCTCGTATAATTTCCTCAAATCGAGTGCCGTGCGCGACACCGTAATAACGACTCGAGTATGAATCGTATACGGAAAAAAACGAAAACTACGCGCTCGGCGCGTTCGTCAGATGATTTCCGTTTTGTAATACTCTAAGCGCCGAACTATATAATCGTCGACACGTATGACGGCCAATATGGCAAAAATCATAAACGTACGTAGGAACTACGAGCGCGACGTGACGCTCCGTTGTTTACCGTAACGTTGACAAAATGAATACGTATCGACGACGACTACGCCGGTTACGGGCGCACGGCAATATTGGCTGACGACGGTTGCCACGCGCGTTTTTACGGTTAAATCTGGCGTATAACTTTTCTGTAATAGCGTAATTCGGGAAAAAAATCCCAAAACGAAAACCCTTCGTCTCGTCGAAGGGCTTTATCCCCGCGCGTACTACGTACACTCCCGCACGTAACACGCGCGTGCTTGTCATTTTCAGCTTTCCCCGTCGCTGCGGGATCAAATTAAAAGGCGTATGCTGGTCTCCTCCTCCTTCTCCTCCGCCGTCGACAACGATCTGACGGACCGCTACCGCGTCGACCGACGTGCGCGAATGTTTTTTTGTTTTTATAATAATTATACATCCCGCGCACTCGTCTGACCAACAGTTTTTGTACTACGTCCTATCAACGCAACCCCTATCCACGGCGCGACTTGCGCGTAACGACGAACCCTTAAATATAGAAATACACGGCGAAAATTAATGTTTCGAATTTATACCGAACGTTCCGGCACGCATCGAGTTACGGTGGTGGCAGCGGCCGACGCAACGGAAACGAATCAATTCCACAGCGTATGATTTATGGATAAACGTTTCGCTCGTTGAAATATTACAGCCACCATAGGTAGGGTGATAGCTGAGAAATGCTCGGCGATTATTTAATAAATAATTGGAGATTGTCGAACGAGACGAAACGCCCGTACGCGTCGTTATCACAATAATTTGGTTCGAATTTAATGATGTTTTTATTCGAACGCGATTCATACGAACACGATGAAACGTTGATTATGCCACACACGGTATCATAAACGCCAATTTTACGTGTAAAATGTTACGAAATAAATGTACGACGATCGCTTTTGCCACGGAAGTGTATAACGAATGCGAATAATAATAATTATAATAATACTTTTTCAGTTATATGCGATATGTTATATGTCTGTTTCCAAAACGGAACAATAGAAAACCAAGGGATTTGGGGTAAAAGTAAAAAATACAAAATTGAAATAAAATTTACCATTTTAATGTGTAGGAAACGATATGAAAACGACAGGTAAATTAATGTAAAAATACCTTGAAATTGGAACTGAAACGAGAAAGTAAGGGCATTGATAGTAGCTGTTGTTAGGGAAGTCTGATAAATAAAAAACGTGAAAATGACATGTTTGAAAAAAATAATGGATACGATATTCGTTTATTTTTTTTTTTTTGATATTATTAATTTAATCGTATTATCGTTTTAATTTAGTCAGTTATAAAAAGTCAATTTTTTCGAAATACGAATATTTATAAATTATTCTTTTATAATGCGACGAGATTCTGATAACAATTTTATGTCAGATCAAGTCGTTATATCTAAGGGAATTGGTTTAAAACTGTAAATATTTTCGCGTTTAATTTACGGTTCAAAATGAAATATATTTTTACGCCCATATTAGTTATTAAATAAGAGCGCCGAATGAACGAACTGAAAATAATAGTTATTAGCTGAATATGTAGCGAACGGTTTATGAATGTTATAATTATTTGTTTTATGGGATAAAATTATATTTTTGGATAATGGAATTGCGTATAATTTAATAAATACGATTTAAACGGGAATAAATTGACTGTAGGAAAGCTCGTTAAACCGTATTCAAGAATTTTATTTCAATTTTATGTCGATACCGACTTATTAATACGCGCTCGTATAATTTGTATTACATCTTCGAAAAAGCGATATTTAACACGCCTTACGCCTTCACTTTTGAAACGAATGGCTTTTAAAAATGTTTACCTTATTAGATTACGATATGCATTTCTTTCTACGTTTATAATTTAAGATTCGTTCACGTTTTCACTATTATGGTTATGCTACGGTTGCTAAGGGAATATAAATTGACGACGTCCAATGTTCGTTAGTTAATACCGGGATACGGTGAATTTGGCAACGTGTAAACTACACGCGATTTACACAACGATTCGGATCAACGAATGAAACGAATCCGAATTTTCCACGTGCGAAGTATTATAAAACGTTGCACTGTCGAATACGAATACGAGCAATGATTGACGATAGTGCGTTTGAAAATCAAAAGTTTACGACGCCGCAAAGCGTTTACACATTGCGACATCCGAAATCGGTATAATATAGCAATATACTTTATACACGTTCTATTTAATCCATTGTATGTACTACGATGCGGAATATCGCTATAACCATTTAAAAGTCCTACCGGTCAGTATATTATTTTACGAAGCTTCGGTATTGTACGTTACAAAAAGAGAACTTTACATCCAACATAGGACACGAATGTAATAAAAGAAAATTATTTATTTACAACGCGCTCCATTTGTTCATAGAAAATGAACACAACCTATTTTATTGTATATATATATATGTTATACGCATACAGAAATGTACGGTTCCATAAGGCATTAAACAAAACTCTTTTTGAAACGAATGCATTTTGATATATTGAAATATCGAAACAATTTAATAATCGAATAGTTATACAAATTTGTAAAAATCATTTAAACCTGATTACTTAATAATTTTAGTTTTTGTAAGTTATTGGATTTTTTTTTTTATTTAACGTCAACGTAATCGAATTTCTTTTTTACGTGATACGTGTTTAATACTATTTTTGTAACTCGTGAACTCATGCCCCTCTACATACACTACACGAACCCGTTAATTATCATCGCGAAGAAATATTGTACGAACAAAATTCACTAACCATTGTTATTAGATCACGTTGGGAGCGTAATATTTAAAAATAGTTCAGACACCCCTTAAAACCTCAAAGATATTTTATTACGTACCTATATAGTGTGTATATGTGTGTTACATAATACGCGCGTTGGTGTACATAGACAACTTCGGCGCTTAGTTGAATAACAAATTCGACGGGAAGGCGTCCGTCCGTCGGTTTATTTATTCTTCGCGTGACCGGATTTTTGCCGACTTACATCCGCGAACTACCCGAATGATGGCTTCAGAAATGCTTTGCCGTGTACCTTTATTTATAATACACGTACGATCGTTTTCAACGAGATGTTGACCGTTTATATTATATATTTGTACAAAAAATGACGTTTCCAATAAATTATACGGTTTGAGAAAAGTAACAAATAAACGCCCGTATTCACTTTTACGCACAAATCGACGTCGTATTGTGAGTGTTGTAACGATTATTTCTTTTTTGCTTTTTTCGATACGTTCGATTATTTAAAAATATTTATTTCGCGTAGTTTTTCGGTTTCGTTGTGGTTTCACTAATATTTCCACATAGGTTTACTGATTTGCGATACGATATTTTTCGTTTGTATTTTACAAAACAGGACGAGAAAAAAACACGTCTTATCGTAAACTAGTGTAATTGTCGTTATTCTGGCAAATTATTTATTCGCGTTCTCTTGTGCAGAATACACCACGGACCATACGTCAACGTCTTTTCCTTCGAAAATAACTCGAAGTTCGACCCTTACATATATTTACATATTATACACGTAACGAATATATAATAATACGATCCTGTGTAGATCTATAGATGTGGCTGATGCCCATTCATCGCGCAGTTAGGTTACATGTTTTGTGTGTATGTGACATTGTAAAACATAACGTATCGCGATCGATCAATCATCGGCGAGACACACGTCGTCTATATTACGTAGAATTTAGATACATCAACGCACAGCGGTCTGACATGACGGCTGGTTAACAGGGGGTATTTTTTTTTTAATATTGTGATATATCTAAGGGTAGGGGTTAGCGGAATAAAAAAATAACAATAAAAAATAGAAATACCCGTTGTAGTAGCGATCTTCGCATGTGTATATATATATATATATATATATACATTGAACTTTACGAGCTTAATTTGGTGAGCGTTTTTAATGGGAATTTTACCGATTAAAAAATCATAATTACGGCGCGGCCCGAAAACGCAAAACGAATATACCCATGGAAGTGGGCACACAAGAGGGTAACAACTTTACATGAGCCGAGTTAGCGTTGACAGGTAAAAAAAAAAAAAACAAGCGTGTACATAAATTTGTTAATTTTGTTTTCGCGACGTCGGTTTTCGGATCGACCTAACACGTCGCGAACGTAACATAATATACATACATTACCCGGCCTACGTATACACGTAAAAAAAACGCGGTTGCGTTAGTCGAAGAAAATACGATAATTTCTTTTCTAGCGGGCGTGATGCGATTGTAGGTCAAAATGGCGGTAAAACTTCGGTCGTGAGACGTCAACAAATAAATATACGCGCGTACATTGCATAATCGTAATATTCGCGACCTCGGCCATAAAAAATGGCGATTACGCGTATCCCGATTGTATTGCAATAGTTGTTGTATTGTGCGCACATGTACGTTACCGGTAAAGTACGGGATCGATACGTGTCGTTGTTGTACGACGGCGAATGTCGGAGTTCCGAAAATAATGTATCATTGTCGAGCTCCCGGAGCATTTTCATTGAATAATCGCAACCGGAGCCGAATACGTACGTGTACACAAATGATTGCCGAATAGCTTAACGCAACGAACGCGGACATTTATGTCAACCGTACATTTTTACATTCGTATTGACAGTTATCGACCAGAAAAAAACCGGCTTTTTGTTACACTTAATAATTTATTCACGATCACCGTGGAATGTACGCACGTACGTCCGCGTTCTATTATATTCGATCGTGTACGGTTAGACCGCTTATTGTACAACGATATCGGAAAAGCGAAAAATTCGTACCTAACTTACTAACACGGTTCGTTGTTTCATTTAACTAATAACCTTCGACCCGTAATAAACGTTGAACGCGTATTTTCACGCTTTTAAAAAGTACTCCGACGTGTACTTTTGAGCGCGTTCAATTCGCGTCATATATTGCTCGTACGCCGATACCTCGCGTGATCTTACACCTGTTAGAGAAATTTCGTAGTTCGGATACCGCCGATAGGATGAAAACAAATTTGGTTTCGTGTATAATGCGATCGGACGATTCATATTTTCACTCCATTATTGTAGCCTACCGTCATACTTTGACTATAAATAGTTAATGGATAGTCGTTTTTATATTATGTCGATATTTTTCGTCGTAACAATGTCGTAATCGAAAATTTTTCCTTGATCGTGTTTATCATCATCGTGCAGTGATATAATTAAGTATACTTAAAAATCACGATTTGCGTATTTTATTACGTACATTTTTCACAATTACGAAATTTGGAAATTCTAAAGTCGTCATATCAAATACGGTCCTGTATAGTATTTAATATAATTTTCGTTAAAATTCCTTACGCGTAACAATAATTTCAAATAACTAATATCAACCAACTACTATTCATTCATAAAGATTTATAACCTATAACATATTTCATAAACATTATTTAAAGTAAAAAGATTATCAAAAACCCTAAAACATTACCGCGAGCGATGTAAATGTACCGACGTTTAAGCGTTTTTGTACAATTCGTATTTGTTTCTCTTATAATCTCTAAAACATCTATACGTTTTTTACATTCTACGTCAACACTTTCAAAACCCCTTATAAAATATCAACCCGCCCATGCTTTTTTATACCTAATGTTTTTTCCTTTTCATTTTAAATACGTCGATCGTTATCATCTAATTTGTGTAAATAGTATTAGCAAATTTTGTTTTATCTTTTTCGTGTTACTTTGATTTTCACTGTTATGGTTTTTATATTATTTTCATTGTGCTAACCCAAGCGAATTTTCAATATAACGGTTGTAAGGGATCGTTAAATCGCTAGGATAACTAACAATTTTGTAGTTTTTACGGTTTATCGATAATAACGTATTGCCGAAGTATTCTTCTATATAATTGGTATGGCCACAAACGTGTTTCGGTGAAAGCAAAAATCAGATTGTCGTAACATGATGTATTAATGTATGACAAATGACAATAAATATTAAATAAAACATATCGTTTAAAACGTGACGATTATTTGCCAACGTCAAATTTATTACGTAGGAACAATGTCAATCCTATTAATTATGACGAATCCATCGATTGACGTGTCGTGTGAAATGCTAAAATGCATTTTTTGATAGTTTCGGACGCACGGAGACGAAACATTAAAATGTAATCGCGTTAATAATTTCGGCAGAGGATAAAAAACGCGTTTTTTGATTGATTTTTTTTTATCGTTCATTTGGATTCGGCCGAAATCATCGAGGTAAATGTGATTTCACACGATTTATATATTACGGTCAGATGAGGATCCGCAGCGGTCTCGTGTATGAAAAGCGATTGGATTTAGAATCAATATATGTGTGTAGGGGTGAGAATACAATTAACCGATAACGGTATAATATAATCGTAAAAAAAGGTCGTATAATATTTGTGACGGGAATCGATTGATTCCGCCGGAACCAATGCGATTCGATATGGGGTATGTGTGTATGTGTGTTTGTGTGTGTGTGTGTGTGTATGTGTGGAAAATATCGAAGAGAGATATAGCATTTGTCGAATAAAAATTAAACCGGTATATTATTAAAACTACTCCGATAACAGACATCCGCGTGTCGACTGTACATACGTAAGATGACTTGTGTAAAACTACGTTGTTGTTATTTTGGACCAGATGGAAGTTGACTGACATTATTGGACTAAAAAAGGCGTTCGACCTCGCGTATTTTAGACGCACAAGCACCGTAGGATAGGCAAATGTTTACGGAAAGTATACGCGACGGCAACTCGAAAAATTCGTCAACCTTGGCGATATATCGTTTGAATCGACCATCACTACCACGATACCCTTTAGCACATTGAATAATAAATAAATACCGTCGGACGATGGTTATCTATTTGAAATTTACGATCCGTCCGGTAGATCGTTTTATTTATATATACGTATAATTTGTTACGCTCGTTCGGTTCTCACTTAAAAATCAACCACAAAACGCCTGTTACCGATAGTCATTTTACGAAAATACTAAAAAATATTCGTCTATTTTTACAATTTCGTTGGCGAAGAAACGAACTCGCCAATTTCATAATTTCTATCATAATTATTCGCGGCAACAGAGTGGCTTTTCTTCGCGTACAGGTGGTACTATTACGATAAGTGAATTGGTGGGAAGCGACCGATGAGATTAATCTCTTAACTGTAACCATACGATTCGCTTGTTTACAATCGACGAAAATCCTACGTACGCGCGCATATTACGGCGGTATTATTATTATTATTGTTATTATTATTACGTGAGCGGAGGATGTGAGAATATCGCTATTATTATTATTATTATTATTATTAATATCGTATTACCGTATGCGCGTCGACGACTGACGCGAACGCAACGTAATGTATAGGCATAGTTCCGCGTGCTTGTAACCATCTATATTATACTTGGGACCCGGCAAGTTTTGCGGGGCG
>JAIPRN010002394.1:0-31323 GCA_025469175.1 Geopemphigus sp. TES_GeoC_2020
CACACACACACACACACACACACACACACACACACACACACACACACACACACACACACACACACACACACACACACACACACACACACAAAACACACGCGCACACACGCATTATTTGACTGTAAATGTTGAAGAAAATCGTATTGGACACATATATTTCACATCACTCACCGTTTCCGTGTGACAAATGAGACGGACGAAATCGGTGTAAGTGAACCGATGGCGATTGAACGTATACGCGCGGGTGAAACGTATAAAGGTTAATAACACGCGTACGAAAACGGAACGGTTTTTAACTCCGGAACGGAAAAAAAAACCACTGGACGGTTAAGCGTTTCGCGGACGGACGGAAAAATATACGTGACCGTCGAAATATTAAAGCAAAAATGGAAAAAAAATTAAATGGACGCTCGTGGACCGCGGGGGTATACTGAAATAAAAATAAGGAAAACGACAAAAAATGATAAAATAAAAACAAACCGTCTAGTGAAAAAGCCGGTGTTGTTTTGATAGTTGATTGGCTTAGTCGCCGCACGGGCGCGCTCCGCTCTCGGGCTTTTTACTCTGGGACCGCCCCTTGGCGAGCCATTGCCGCCGAGCGTCCTGTGTGAAAAAAAATCGCGGTGTCTGGACACGATGCGCCAGAGGTGGAGAGGTAAAGCAAAAATAAAAAAAAAAACCCCGCGGACGCTGCCTGAGCGGAGAACCGGAGAGAGGGGTAACAAAAAAAAAGAATAAAAAATAAGCTTCCCGGTGGAATCGATAAAAAAATTCCTGCGCGTTTTTTCCGCCAAACCCAACTGCGTGGCGGCATGGGTGGAAAATGCCCGACCGAATGATGGTGACGGGGTGGAACGGGGGTGATGGGTATCGTCAAGGCGGACGAAGGGAGTGTAGAACCGACCGAGCGGGTACCAGTTAATTCGAAACACCCCCAAGCGTGCATCAACGCTCGCTGCACGCTCTTTACGTGTCGCTGCCCGTCGCCGGTGGTTAAAATGCAACCCGTCATTCCCTCGCCGACTGTCGTGCGGCGTCCATCGACCCTCTGAATTGCCCCCGACGACCCCTAACCAGTCGGTGTAGAGCCGTGGCGTTCCTACGTAAAGCACAGGGTTCCGAAATGTGTACGAGAGTTAATCACGTGAACGACGTGTCTCACAGTTCACTAGGAGATGTTACGCTGGCGTTCCGGTGCTTCAAACGAATGTTTGTAATAGTATCGACGTACGTCTAAGTATTTGGTACCGTAGCCTGTGGAGGGAAAGGGTAGTACACTCTGGGCACATGTTCGTCCGCCACTTTTACAGATAGAACATGTGCTCTTCTAATATATATATATTCTCTAAAATCGTCGTATAGTTGTACTTGAGAAAAGCCATTTATCGGTTTCTTATTAAATATTCTAAGTACAGGGGAAACTACCAAATAACTAAAAAATCTCCTCGTAAGCTTAATAATATCTATATTATTGATATATTTATATTGTACATCGCATGGTATTCATTACTATTCGCTCGAAAAAATGTCTAAATCTTATACGATGTACCATTGTCAATGTACGCATTGTGTTAATACAATTATTTTAATATGTATTTATTTATTAGTTACTTTTAGTTTTTCTCGATACTCTTATTAAAATATTCATCGCGTATAAATAACAATAAAATCATGAACAAAATATAGAAACGTAGAGAAATGTGTAAGTCATGGAATTACGGAATTGAAGCCAAACGCGTCTCCAATAGGTGGGGGGTTTTGTTTTGTATCACACGTCCCTTTCCAGACAAAAATCTATTCCTTTATATATACGAAGATACGATAACACTATATTAACTAACTGGCAGTCTTAATTTCACCAAATAAAACTTAATATAACATTCAACGCAAATTCTTATTATTACACGTATCTGTTTACGGTGTTTTTTCTTTTTTAATAATTAGTTATTTATATAAATATTTCGAAAAATAACGAATTCGTAAAATGTTTACGGAACAACGTATATAGTTTATTTCGGCTAAATATCTAATTAATAACGGTTTACAAAATTTCGTCTTTAATTACATCATTTTATTCAATTAGCCACAAAATACTTGAAAAATATTACTATTAGAGTCGGTTAATAATAACCGTATACGTTACATTATAAGTATATATTTATTTATAACAATATTAAAATTATAAAATCTATGAACACTATGGTAATTTCAATCAATTTTAATCGTTCAAGACGGTTTTATACGTTTTATTTAGTAATTAAATATAATCAATTCAAATAAACCGATTTTAAAGCGGAACAGTCGAAATATTTTATATATTTTTACCGTCAGTATAATTTATTATTTTTTTTAATTAAAAATTTTTACATGGTATTCGCGATAGCATTAATATCGTATAATTGTAATAAATATATATCGTAATAAAAATTCGTAGGTTTTCAATTCAACAACGGTTTACTACATAAAGCGAAAAGTGATTGAATCTACAAATTGTGTTTCATTTCAATTGTCTATTGTGTATTTTTATTTATTTTGGATAATACGAAATTATAATAACAATAACAGTTTAAAAAGAATTTGCATGATATTTATTATTAAGAACTTACGTAACGTTAAACACCGCTTAATAATAATAATAATTACAGGATATTTAAAGTTTCCGTTATACAACGTATGAATAATTTATATCTATAAGCTCGTATCTGCTGACAATAATAAATAAATATATTTATTTCTATGGGATAATTAAAATGAACGTTTTAATTATGTACCGTCAATTTAATATATTAAATTCAATCGGATTTCATTTCTTATTTAAAATTGAAATCGAATATCAATTTTTATGTTATTATTTTCTTTGAAAAATAATCGGCAATTTAAAATGTTGCTCTATATAGAAATATAACGCTAATAAATTATAGTGTCGTTTCGTCAATAAAATATAAACATTCATCATTCCTCGGGCGTTATCGCATTTACGACTTTTTCGCTAAGGTTTGTCGCGAATTACGCATTCGATTCGTTTCACACATCATGTATCAGTTGAAATCGAAAACTTTTTTAGCACTTACTAACATTCGGAGTTATAAACGTTCGAATAATTCGTCCGTTCGTTACAAATGAATAATTCCTAACGTTTTGTCGATATTATATTCAACGTAATACCCAATTAAATATATAATTTCGTGGGAAACGTATATTATGTAGAAAGATATTTATTTATGTTTTATCGCGCATTAATTTAGTAGAACCAGTTTCGTAGCGCGTATATAACGTTGTAAGTAAAAAGCCTTTCTATATGAACGGTTAATATTAATTATATTAATTATGTAGAACGCGTATTATCAGCTTCGTTAAGAAAATTTTAATTTTATTATTATTAGTATTGTTAATGTATCAATTTCTCACGTATTGATCGAAGAGATTAAATAAACGTATTTGATTCGTATTATAATTAAAATAAAATAACGTTTACACAAAAAATATTAAACGTTGTTGAACGAAAGAAAACAACACCAACGCATTGTATTATTATAAAATAAACATTTCGTTTTATCGTTTCGATATTAAATAACCGAGGTTATTATTATTATTATCGGCTAATTCGCTAACAAGAGATATTGTTTGCGTCAACCCAATTATTATTTATTCATCCGGGAATTATTAATGACGATATTTGACGAACAAACTTGACAGTGTTCGTAGCAAAAAATTATTTGAACGTAATGCCATTATAGGCGTATATTGTCATAACGTCTAAGATATAGTAGACCTAGAAACACATTATTTTTAAGAAGAAATCGAAAATATAGGCTCGACTTCCTTTTATTATTTATGAATGCTATTCCAATTGAAAACAAATGATCTCAATGAAAGTTTAACTCTATATAACAATATTTCGTGTTATATATATATATATATATATATATAGTACTAATAATGGGAAATATATTTCTATAATCGTTAAATAAGACGATGTATAATATTTATAGATTTATCATAAGTTCGTTTCAGAATGTCATTACTTAAAAAGTCGATAATATTTATAAACATATAAAACGGAAATTTGATTTGATTTTATTTTATTTTGTTCAATTGACGACCATGGATGTCAAATACATTTAAAGTAAAATATTTAAAACTACTACGATATATATACGATAAAAGTTATTGATTTACAGATGATTTCGATTAAAATTTCCAAATCATAAATTTATATTTTCAACTTGGAAGTACGCTAGATATATTGTTTCAAATAATCTAAATAAATAAAATAGTATTAGTGAAAAGAAGAATTATGAATTCCCTAATAGTATAAGCTATAAGAATGTTTAAATACGTATAATTATTATATCTTTTGTACTTTTCGTAGGCGTATAAATCGTATATTATTTTGTTTTTTATTTAACACGACATATATTCGAAAGACGTATATTAAACCAATTATTATTTATCCGCCAAGAAAACGTTTTTGATATATAAGAATTCGATAACGTTTTTGTAAAATTTTGTACATTTCAATGTAAAAATCATAAGCGTCAAAACACGTTAATAAATAAATATTAGTTTTCGTAATCAATTTATTGCAATCGGATTCAATGAGTTATGACGTTTAATGAATACATATCAGGATACCAAAACTATAATTATATAATTCGTAGAATATAAACAATTTTTTATCGAACGAGTATTGAAGATTAAACGACAAAAATAAATATACAAATATATATATATAATTTTTTGTTAACCGTTCATCATATACGTATGTATTTATACGCATATATTCATCGATTTCAAAATAGACTCAACACATTTATAATTTTTAGACACGTTTATGAAAATCAATTTTACTAACTCGCGTTTTATTTCGCTTCGTAATATTATATTTCTCTGAACACGAATTTTAATAAGAATTCTTGGTACCTCTTGGAATTGTGTCGGTAATTTGATATTTTCTTCAAAGAATAAATGCTGTTCTCTCAAAGAGTTTTCACATTCACGCCACATTTATAATAATGATATTCAAATTACTTGAAAATATTTGTCTATTGAAAATAAATAGAACGGATAACGATAAATTTATAAAAAATTCGAGTGAAAAATATAAATTGATTTAGATCCTGAAGCAATTCAATGAGCGTATTAGTACTTCGTTTGGTTTTTTCTACTTGTTAACATTCTTTTGGAAGAAGTGATACTTAATAATAACTGTGTGTACTGTATATGTCACTATTACATATCTAGTTAACATACTATAAAAATAGCGACTTTTACAAAAAACTACGAGAAAGAAAATTCACAATGAAAATCAAAGAGCAATTGCTTTTGGCAAAATGAATTGCGATTTATGATTATTTTTATTTAGATTCGGAAAATAATTATCAAAGATATAGTTGCCGAATATTTATTACGTTATTTTGCGGAACCTACGATAAAATTCACCTAATAATTATATCGCTTTTTGGACTGGTATTGTAGTTTTGAAAATTATTTTACGTAGACTATTTTTGAAAATTTTAAGAGACCATCTATCAATATTTAATGAAATCACTAGATTAGGAAAGCGAAAAATTAATTATGCGAACATGTATATTTCTAGTGACACTTACTCTTTTTTGGTATGAAAATTACTAACATTTTGGAAACATCCGTTATTTATACAAACAATTATTTTAAATAGTTTATTTTTAATGAAAAATCCGTTTTAATAGACACTTAAGTGTAGTATTATAAAATTAGTATTTAAATATTACAGGTTGATATAATATATGAGATTAAATAGTAAAAATTACACTCGTTCATCCAAACGGTGTTTGTGTTCCAATTTCAATAACGTTAAATTTTTCGAATAATAAAAATTATTTATATATATTATACTATATTATTATTATTATTATTTATAAATATATATAATTTATATTGTTGACCAGAATTCATAGTTTCACGTATGTCTATTGATTATTGGTTATGATAACTTACATCAGTTTAAAAAACTCACTTTTATTTGGGGTATTTTTGTTGTTTTTATATAAATTTATGGTTGAACAATTATTAAGATGTTTAGTAAAATAAAACTAAATAATGTAAAAACGAGAGATCAAAATTACCGTAATTAAACTACGATCTTTCTTCTGTAAAACTATTTCTATTATTTAAAATGACAAATAATGTCGTAAAAATGTATGTGTTTTTTGTAAAAAGTTACTATATCAAGTTATTTATTTAAATACAATGTATTTTATGAACCAAACTTTTTATTTAGTACGCGTGAGCGCGTGGTAAAATAGTCTTTCGTAATTATTATGTTAACGAAAAATATACGAATAAAAAAGTTATTATTACTAATATTGGAACATTCACGAATACTGGGATGTATACGATTACGTATAATAACACGAAAACGTCTGTAATATGGATATTAAGTGCCATCTAGTAGCGGGAATCTACACTACAATTTGGAATACAGTTCGTTAGAGGTCAAAAGTAAGTGTGACGGGCTTAAAAATTATTATTAATGCTATTTACCTACGATGATCTTAATTGTTGTAAAATGTATGTTTACTTTATTAAATAAAATCGATATTTCAAATTGGATTAATTTTAATCTAGTATCGATTTATACAAATCGAATATAATTTCGAGCTAAATTTTTATCAACTTTTTTGTGAAAGATAGAAAAAGTTATTTGTACGAATAAAAACATACATCCAAATTCGTCTCACTTATTTCAAATAGCTTTACAATTCTAAAAAGTTTAAGAACATATCTTCTACAGTATGCGTCAATTTAAACCATAAAATAAAATTTAAATATACGACATTGAAAATTATAAATAATGTAACCCAATAGTAGGTAGCAAGATATTTTTCGTCTTACGAGCTATCCACAATTTGAACACCTCTAAAAATTCGTGTCAAACTGCTTCTATAGTTACGATGAATTACATAGTGTTCGAAAATACTAATAACTAACGCTATGTTGGTCTTAATTTCCCTAATTTTTACCCATAAAAATATAACAGACTTGAAAATATACCTTCTCCCCTCCGGTGGGTGGGAGAGGAGGAGAGACCATTTACTCTTCATAAAAACACGAAAATTATTGTAATCATTTTTCACTCGTTACGTAATTGATTATATTGTATATTCGCCGTAGAGTTTAATGACAATTAAAATTAACGAAGACAATTTATATTAATAAAGCTCGTCTCTAAGCGAGATAATAATAAAGTAAAAATAAACGATATCTCGTCACAAACACTTCGCGAATTCGGTGAGAAAAACCTATGGGTAATTCGAGGTGAAAGAAAAACGTCTTAAAAGTTATCGATATCGTCTCATCGCCGATTAATTTCTACGTCTTAATTAAACGCCACGTCCGAAATGACGTGTAAATCGTTGAAATTATGACGAATTAATTTGTTATTGGTTCGGTGGCGAGACAACGTAATATTTATCGAGGAAATAACTCGCTGTGCGTTACGTCGGGTTCCTTTATTATTAGGTGGAATAGACCCCGTTAAATGTAAGCACTCGTCGCAACAACTACTGGGCCAAGTAAATCGCTTTGCCATAACTCAACCAATTTGAACGTAATTTCAGGCGTGTACATCGTGTTTACGTGATATTTAATTAAGGCAATTACTTGGGCATTGAAATTACATCGTTACTCGTCGAATGCTTTTTATTACTAACGATGTTTCTACACGAATTTGGCGAAGTGATTTTGTTTTTTAGGATAACAACGTTACGGTTTCGTAAATGATTTCCGTCGGCCCGTAGTAATTCCGGACGTCGTTGGCTGTAAATGTTAAACCATATATTATAAATGTTATAGCGCGATAGACGCCATCGATCGAGAAATAACCTCACTAGTAATAAATATATATCGCTAACCCGATTCTTTATGTGCAGTTTTTATTATTCACGACGACGAATTTAGATTTATCGAGGCGATTAATTGATTAGATACTACGATAGCTTTATTCCGTTTATTATTTGATAAACATGGACGTTAACGTTTATTATTGGAACAATTTGAACGCATTTTTCGTTTGAACAAAACTGTAAATGTACACGGTAGTTGCGGTGATCGAAATTACAGGAACTCGACTTAAATACATAGGTATAACCTATGTGTCAGATACAATATTATACCTTGTTATTTACGCTCTACTGGTTATGGAATTTTCGATCGTCATTACGTCCGATTAGTTATTGTTCTCTTATGTGGATTTCGTCGTTATCTATTGTGGCATAATTTGACGATGTTTAGATAAATGTTTCCGATCGCCGAATTTCACACGACTAGTGTAATTAATTATCGTCTCGAGACACGAGTCCGTTCTCGTTGAACCGTGTAAAAGGCGTGTTATTACGAAGAAATTGATTATAAAATTCAAAACGACGCCGAATTAATTTGAAATAATTGAAAATTCGTTGGGTTAAACGGCAAAAATCGATTATGAGCAAAACGGTTCGCGGCCAAAACTGAACGTAATTTTGGTATAATTGTACAAGAATACGAACTAATTATAATTAACATAGTAGTACACTCAATAGCCTTTAGTAGCGTACGTATAACGAATACACATAAAACCGTTTTAATATATTTTTGGAAAATAAAGCCGAAATTACGACGGTGTGTATGTTTACGTGGTATGGGAAGTTAATAAAAGAATGCTTTTGTTTTTGTTAAAAATTTAAATGTAATAAAATTTACACAGACTGTTTTACTATATATATGATCCATTGTTGTCAAAGCCGATCCGAAACCAGGAATATAATCCTGTTAAAGTGTCAACGGGGAGAAGCACGATCGGAGGTTGAAACGAACAATGGTTTGACAAGTTCATACATCTTCATCGGTGCTGTGTGTGTGTGTGTGTGTGTGTGTGTGCGTGTATAAGGGTGAGGAGGTAAAACACAAGCACAAAAACCGGCTAATCGTATCTACTGCCAAAGTTAAAAGTCCGAGTGATTAGCCCTGAAACAATGGTGCCGCGAGTCGATTAATCATTCCGGGCTAGAAGACGGAACGGAGAAAACGAGGGAAAAGATAGACCGAACGTTAGACGTTAGACGCGGCGAGAAGGTCAAGTGGGAGACTCATCATCATCATCATCATCATCATCATCATCACCGTCACCGTCATCGTCATTGTGGCAGCCTCAGAAACGAGACCTGTCCCTTAGGGAGTTTTATATACTACATTTACAGTAAGCCGATGTACGAGTTCTTCCCTGTGTGCGCATCGCGCGTAAACCGCTAGACTTGATTCACTTTGTACTCTACTGAATATACAAACGAAAGTGTTATATTTGCACATCGTTCGCTCGAATTTATCATTTATTGTTGGACTAAAATTACGTAAAGAAACACATTTCCATGATTTAAATATTTTATAGATTAATTTGCTAAGAAATTGGTTTTTTATTAAATAATCCTAAACAATTTACGTAAAATGATTATAACATAGTAAAACATTCGAGATATTTCACGGAATTATAAAAGAAATTAAAAATCTGGAAACACTTGTTTCGACGAATATGTTTATTAAAATATAAATAAATATTCGTATTCAATTTATAATACGTTACAATTATAATAAATATACGTCAGATAAAAATTCATCGAAACGTATTATACATTTTTTTTTTAAATATCGTATCCCAAGTGCGTGAAAAAGATTCAAAATTGTGGATTTTATTTTCTCATTCTCACACCCAAACGATTTTCAAAGAAAAGAAATGTATTTCGTTTTATTTACCAACATAGGAAATTCAATTCGTTAATGTCGTGTCGGTATAAATTCCTTAACGATATAATGTTGAGCACAAATCGCGTGTAACGTATATTGCTGTGGCGCGTCGCGATTCGACGAAAACGTATTCCGTGAGGAAAATTAAACGTTTATACCCTTTGGTAAACTCGTACAACGACGCGAAAATATACTCGTTGTAAACGTCGTATTTACAAATCGTATATTATTACTCCCTCTCACGTGAAATTATTCGGTCCATGATATTGGAAAGGGGGGGCAATTTTCTCTTATTTTCAATAAAACTCTCTGGTGACCAAACACCAAATTCGCGTATTGGACTACCGGGTACAGATAGGTGTTCCGGTTATGGTGCTAACTACGTTCGATACATTGAAACATATCGCTCTCTATATAAATGCGCCTCGTACAAATTTTACTCGTACCGTAAAGTTATCGTCAGAAATCATGACGGACGCGATAAACGCAACACTGTAAAGACGCTCGAAAATAAAATACACCGGACGAAATGAACACGTGTTTCGAACATCACTTATTACTAACCGAAAAATTCCCGTTGATAAAAATTTTACCAAGTTTCTAAAAATATTTCCGAAATACGAAAATCACGGTAATAAGTATACGGTGTGCGTCAGGAAAATTGCAATTTACGATTGCATAATGCCTAAACGTTTATTTTATAATGTTAGATGAGTAAATACGTTACAGTTGACTATTGTACATTAAATTATTTTAGGCGATTGTATTATAAATATTTGTATTCGAATTGAACATTCAATAACGAAGAAGATTGAAAACGAAAACCAAAGAAAATTACTGATTTTGAACGTGGATGAATATTGAAACTTGGTTTTCGTGAACCGAACAAATTCATGCCTAACGTGTCGATAACGTATCGAAGTATGTTTGGAGCCATTCGGTCGCGTTTCGCGATAAAAACCGCTTTGTGAAAAAAAATCTAATCCGCAGCGTTCAATGAGTATTGGCGGACGGTCCGCGGTTGATTTAATTTTAACGGAACGTTTTTGTTCATAACGCGTGAATTTCGGTAATCGAAAACAAAAACCGAAAAACAAAAAAACGATCCGGAAAATTACGTGCGAAACGGACTGCCGCGTTGGTCCGCGACGCGTGGTCGCAACAACGTGAATGGACAACACGAGGCCTCTACCGGCGACACCTCTCCGTACGGCCGCGTCTATATAATATTATCGTTGTATACATCGTACACGTACACACCATCGCTGGAGATTTTATGAATGGAATGCGTCCATTCGTTCGTCTTGGTGTTCGCTTTGGCCAGCCCGGCGCAGCATCAGCCGTCAAATTACTATGATTACCGAAACGGCGTCGTCGTCGTATATGTGTGTGTTTGTGTGTGTGTGTGTGTGTGTGTATTGTTAGGAAGCGCACCGGCAGCAACAATATCAGCGGCGAACAAGACCACTTATATCCATCAACCTCGATGACTTTACATAATATTTTCATTGTCGTAAGCGCGTATATTACACACACACACACATTTATTTATGTACGTAAGTATACGAGTGATACGCAGGTACGTAGAGCCTAAAATTGTCATTTTTCCGTAGCATACACATCCGATTTGTACGGATCCACGTTTCGAGATTTAATTAAAATTATTATTTTATTATAATTATTATTATTATAGACCAACTAAATAAAATGATGAAAATAAACGTTAAGTACATCCGTTTTCGAATATCATTTTTTCTTCTAATAAATAAATCGCTTGGGAATAATTAAAAACTGAAAATTCGAACTCAAAACGCCACGTGTTATAATTCGTTACAGTCAAATATAATGTACAACACACACTTTCCGTATTCATACTACACGTTTAACATTTCATATTGCGCAAAATGTGCCGAAGTGCGCACAATTTTAGGCACTGTACGTAAGTATATATGTGCCCGAGTATTGACAAGTATAAATAAAAAATATAGGTTACTTAACGCGTTAATTTTCTTTTTTAAATTAACTTTTACGTCAGAAGTTACCGATTTTCTTTTTCTTTAAATTAACGTGTTCACTTCAAGTCCGTTATTTGTCGACAATTATCTAAATTAATTCACACTATAAACCTTAAAAATATCGGCAAATGTAACATTGTGTTATCCATACTAAACATACGTAAATTTATAAAAATTCCGTCGTAAATTCAAATTCCTCAATAGGAAATAAAATAGGAATAACTCAATAGTTATCATTTATTTCTTCTTGCCCGTCAAACTAATTTAAATTAATGTATTGACCCATGAACAAAATAATATTGGACACCACATTAATTAATTATACACAGAGATTTACACGTTAAATGTCAGAAAAATACGTCAAACATATTTGCCTCGAAATTTTATTGTTCGTTATTAAATTGTCTCGTTTCAAAAAAGTTTATACGAAATGTACACATAAATGAACAGTGTTACAAATGTATTTGAATACGAGAATTTAAATACATTTATTTTCAACTAGTTGTATCCAATAAATTATTTCGAATACAAATTTTTAAGTACAAGCACAAGAATCGTTAAGTATATTATTAATATGATTCAAATTTTATTTTGGAAATAAAATAAAATGAAATCATAAAATGATTACAATTGTTCGGTAATATAAATATTTAAATATATCGTCACGTTAGACGTAACTTCAAAGTGTACTAGTAACTCCTCGCATATCTGAAACGTAAATTTAGTAATCCCAATTTTCCACGTCGATTAATTCATCCTATTGTTAACAGATTACTAACGATCGCAGCGAATGTTGGGTAGAAAATTAATATTACTTGAACACTATCTAAGTGAATTTTCGTAACGTTGTTACTGTAAGTAACCATGTGAACAAACACGTAACCTTCCAGTAAATCCGTTCAAACATTTTATTGAATATCGTAACGATTGAACGTTAATGTATTCAATTTATAAAAAAATCCTAATTAATACCCGCTTCCGTGTCTTATTATCGTAATAATTACGATTTTTTTTTTAAACGGACATGTTACATAGTTGTATCTCGCGGTTGTATAATCAACGGATACAAAAATTATCGTACACATCAACGCAATGAAATTCCCGGAAATTTGAGAACGACCCCGAGTATAGACTTGAAGGACACGGGACTCGGATATATACTTTTTGAACACGGTATTTAAGGGGGAGAGGTACGTCGCGTTTACAACGTACGTTTCTTTCGGGCGTTAAATATTATTACGTTCCGTTGTGTACACAACACACGAGGGGACTCGAAATAAAGTGATTATTATCTCCCAACAAACCGAATAATAATAAAGTCATAATCTTGAAGCGCCAGAAAATTAAGACAAAACCGTAATAATATTATTGTATATGCGATATATATATATATCGTGTATGTTGCTGTATAATTAAAATAAAACGAGAAACGAAATAATTATGACTCGTAGTGGGTGCGTTAGGTACGATAGGTACGTTAGGGAAAATACAAAAACTATACGATTGTTTCTTTTAAAAATAAACCCTAAATGTACTGACTACAAAACGCAAGTGTATGACCACACGTTCGCAATTACTATGGTTCCGCGAAAAGTGAAACAATTGCAAATTGCTTATCGATCTTTGGAAATGCGCTTATGTCAAAGAAACGTATCGTATGCGCGTCGCAAATTTAACGCGGAAAATTGCGTTTTAATTAAAAATTCTAAAGGGTTTCTAAACGAAGATATTTTGCAAATCGTGTGTTCGAAGTTGGCATAACCACTTGTCTCTGACGGCAACATTGCCGTACGGGAATGCGTACTGATGATATGTCGCACTCGAGTCAACTATATTATTACTATTAATCTTCCTATTAAATTTATACTAAGTTACTATATTTACAACGAACTCTATGTGTACTTAATTCCGATTATTCTATGATAAACAATTATAATCTAATTATAACTATGAAACGAAACGAAAGTTGAAAACTAATCCGTATGTGTTTGTAACCAAAACGGCTTTCAGACCTGATCTTTTGATTAAATATATTTTGTTTAAGTCAAGCCTTCGCAAATTCTCTTACTCGAAAGGAGACTATTGCAAAAAGTAAACAAAAACAAATTTCGTTGGCGTAAAAATTCGAATACTTCATACCCTATTTTAATAAATAATCTAATTTCATTTTTAAGGGAGGAATCAAATACGTATTCTTAACAGTTTCTCCTTATTTATTCGAATGCATATTCTAAATAATTTTCAAATTCACACTTTTCAAGGCTTGAGTTTATATTTAACGTTTATCTAATGCCCAGTGTCATGGGATTGTTATATATTATGAAAGTTCTTAGAGTGAATAACATTTTATTGTTATATTATTCAACGTGGAGAATAGAATTACTCGTTAGACATATGTCGATAATTGTTCTAATTACCACGAAATATATTCGGAGCCAATTGCTTTTACTCCAAAAAATATTGCTTAAGTAAAACAGAATTTCTATGAACAGAACAGAAATAAAATCGTGTTTATAATTATATTATATTTTAATTTTTTTAATATTCAATATGTGAACGTATCAAATGTAGACTGATACCGAATTGATTTTCATCTCCTCGACTTCCACGTGCTTTTACAAAATATTTAAGCCGTTTTGAAACTATTCTTTAAATGATACTATAAAACTGTCAACGTGTAATTTTCCTAAGTCGAAACTAATCCCTATCGATAAAGTGAATTTGCCATTTGTTTTTCTATCAAAATATACATAACATTCTTCTACAAAATATCCAGTGTAAGTTTAATAAGCTTGGGAAATAATCGTTTTTATTTTTTCGAAACCTTATTTCTTTACTTCTAGTTTCTAAACATTTTTGTAAAAATAAAAACAATTTTTTTCCGGATATTTGAAATTCGTTTAAATTGAATTCAAATAGTAACAGATATAGTGTATTTGAAAACGATATTTTTATAGTTAAAACGAAATTAACGCAAACAACTAAATTTTAGAAAATGTATTTATTTATAAAATAAACGAAGGCGATAGAAACCAATTACTCCTCAAACAAAACAAAGTTTCGAGGACGATGTAGATCGAGGTTGGGAAAGTTGAAGTAACCAAATGGTGTTCGATGTGTTACAATATGTAAATGTACTACAATATGTTCGTGTTAAGTTATTTTGTGACTCAGTGGAATTTAATATAAAACAATTATAGAAGATATCAATCAGACACTTTACGTTGACAACGACGAGTCGTGCGAATTTACACCGATGAAAATGTGACAGATATACTGTAAGTATGGAAGTTCCGACAACGAATTATGTTTATCCAAACGATATTATACACTATCGGTCGTTTCTAAACACTCTGTATACAACTCAAGAAGACTTGTTGCAACATCACGGCCGAACCTAATGTAGATTGACAGATCGTATCGGTAGCTCCAGCGGTCGTATATGATTAGTGTAATATTAGACGTTACGTTACGTTCGTGAAGAACAAGACGCGGAAGACGAGTACGTACATGTTTAATTTCACACTACATTTTCACGCCGACTTAACCATAGTCACAGCTTTGACGAACGCCGACAAATGAATGAAGTGTATAATGTTTTTCGTGATACAAATATTTGGTACGTGTTTCATTTATATACGTTTGGTACGTGAAATCGTTTTTGATTTGATACAATTTACGTACAATACCGGTAACGTTTGTAAGCGTTTATTATTCAGTTTGTAACTGTTTTTGTTATCCCCATACTTTATACACAATACGAGCTTTTTCAATGTGACGGGTCGCGGGCGTTAGTTAACATTGCATACGTAAAGTTTCCGCTAGGTGTCAATTGTCGAAGGATAAACGCTTAATTTCCATAAAAATACGTAAATTCAAATCGCTTACTCGTCGAGCGTTCTTATTTTATTACGCTAAAATGAAAACAACAACTCACCTGAAACAAAACGAAAATACAAACGAATTAAATTCGACACAATGTTTTATGCTAAATATTTACGTATCTTTAACGACATCGCAATGGAAAAAATAATTTTTTTATAGTATTTAAACGTGTAAATTAAAATGGCGAAAACTACTACTATTCGAACGTACTCATTGTGCGGATTTCCATAAATCGTTTACAAAATAATTACTTTGCATTACTCTTCAATGTGTATTATTAACTTTGACTAGAATTTACCGACATTTTATGAAAAAACACAATCCACACATCAAAATACCAATGCTGAATTTAAAACGTAATATCATAACAATAAATTACCTTCCAATAACGAATTAAAAACCTTAGAAAAAATGGTCGAATAACGACCGTAACTAATAAGCAGAGTACAAAAAGCATAATATTAAACAAACGTACATATTAGCGCTTTCGTGTGAATTTATAAACAAAAAAATATGCAAAATTAATTTTTTTTCAATTACAATATACATTTTGATAGATAGTTTTACATTTTTCTCGGCTTTTAAGATTGTAGATTGTATTCGATTATTGTCTTCGACCTCATTTTCCGGTACCTAATGCACAGACGGCATTTTATTAAAAAGATTTTTCAAGTTTTTTCGTATAATTTCCTTTGAGCGTGGAAATATTGAAAAACTACCAAAAAATTATAAACGAAATGAAACTATTTATCAACATGTCTCATTTTTGTATAATCGAATTAAATTTTTTTTATATAATCGAATTAAATTTTTTTTGTATAATCTCAAAAATGATTACATTAAACGCTTGGACATATTTTCGCCATATTTTAACAACCCGCGTTTTCCGATAGTTACTATTTTTGTTATAGACGTTCGCGACGATAAGAAAAATAATAATTTCAAATTACGAATTTCGAACGTTCCGATTATATGTGTTTTTTCCTAGTTTTTTCGTAAAAGACTTAACTCAAAAATTAAACTCGTTATTTTCGAATACCACGGCGATATATAAAAAAATTATTCTGTAATCGAAGGTTCAAGTTTATTTTAATAATATACAAATAACGGTCAGATAAACGTGTTTAACACCTCCGGACCACGCACGTAATACAATAAGTGTAACGTAGTCGTGGACCAAGGAGAAGGGGGAGGGAGAGGGAATAAATGATGGAAAAAAGCGCGACGAAGATACTATTTAATATTACCGTAAACGTATATAAACGATAGTTGTCACATAAATGGCAATGTAGAATGATTATGAAACGTCGCGTGTTTTTTCTTCTGAAAATATCTCCACTTGGCCGTCGTCTCGTCTACTACACGAGCGCGATATTATTATATTATTATATGTGGTTTTTCTTCGAATAGGTTTTTTCTACTCAATCCTCCCTTCCACCCCCCGCCCACAGGCCGCTCCCTCCCAGCCGTTCATCCCCTCGCCATCATCGGTAACAGTTTTCAGGTGCAAATTAAAATCGCGAAATAGGGTGAAAAAACCGACGGAGAAAAATTAATAATAATACCCGAGCGCGCAGTTATGGCCGGTCACGTACTAACCGAGCTGTCATCGCACACCTGGCTGCCCATAGTGACCGCGGTATATATAAACGCGTGCGTGTGCGGCGCACGACATCCCAGTCAACGGACTGTTACATAAAATGCGCGTATGGAATAGTGGGCGTTGCGAAAACTGCGCAATGACCGGCAAACCAATGACCGTAATAAGCTCTACCGGATATAATATCGACCTGTGGTCCGGGGCGGAATGTGAATATATTATTATGATCGTGACAAAAACTAATCCACATCGCCATCACCACTTGCTTCGGGTATAATCAAATTTCAAATTTGCTTGTTAATAAATCAATTATTATAGTGGCTACTGGCGATACGATGGAAAAATAGTTCGTCTTTTAATTTGTACAAAACAAAAAAATCTCGCGAAAACGTCGTACGCGTTCTTTAATAATATAAAACATTGGCGCTATCGAACACCATAATATTAGACGTTACCTATATCGTTTTTGATTTAACTCGATTTTGATATTTTAGTACAAAATAATTAACTTGAACTTTCAATTGATTTCAACATAATCAAACACCTTTTCAACGGTGGATTTAAGTGTTATATATCAGTGTATTAAACTTGTATGAAGGATTCTAATAATTTTGCAGTGCAGCGCCGATTGTCCGCACCTTAATAATTATCCGCGCTACGAATTTTTTGTACATTTATAAATAATATTCGTACATTAATGAATACATTCATTTCCAACGTTCGCATTATGAAGTTCGAGATTAATACATTATCTAGTACGGCTCACTTTGAGGTAGTTAATCTTGTAAAGGTGATCGCATATACATTTGAATGCAACGGTCTGAAGAACAACTTGAAAACTAAGAAACCGACTTTTCGCTATTAAAAAGCGTAATTTTTCACAAAGGTCCTTTTGAAATTTGCCGGTTCACCAACCATTAAATCTACCACCATGTCCAACTAAGAGCACGTGATCAGAGACACAATTTTTAAGTCGCATTTTGTCACTATACGAAATTATTAAATCAGTCAATTTCATAGCCGATTTTAGTATTTACAAATATTTGATATATATATATAACTATATAATTTAAAGAGTTTGTGGCTAAATTAAAGTTTTTAAATTAAAACTTTATTTACCATTCTCGATTTGTTTTTAGCGGCCTTATTTTGCATTGTAAAACTAAAATACGAACAGTTTACAATTTTCCAACGTTTTATGTTTAGAAAAAATGTGTAGAGTGATTCCGCATTTACGTACGCAGTCTTTTCCCGTCTCACTTTGAAGACATAGGATCGATGGTAACAACGAAATTGTGGTGCGGACTTGGTTCGAAATGTCGTCACAAATATTGATACGAGTGTGCCGACATCTAAATGGAGAGAAGTTAAACACGAATTATTGGAATTGGAACCGGTGGATAGAAATATCTCGCGGGATTCGCGAACAGAACAGCCGCTAATTAAATCCAACATTACCGAATTATGTCGTGACGTATTATTGTATTATGTAGAAAAGATGTTTCGTAGCGTTAAAACGCAGCCGTCGAATAGACTAAACAATGTGATGATTACCAGTGCGCGTATTGGCGGAATCGATTAAACGTTCCGAGCGAAATGCTTCGCACAAAAAACAACGATGGCGAATATCGTGTATCGGTAATCAAGACGAATAAGAAAAATCGATACAATTATTCGGGAATTCAGGCCAAGGTTATTGAAATTGGACGACAATAGATATGTTATATAATTAGCGTGGCACGCGCGTCGGGGTTAAATATTCGCGCATATTTGTTCGTTCTTTTCACACCGATTTTAATATTATTATTATTGTTATTACTTTATTATTACGCGTAAGTACGAATCCGATATACGTATATACGTCCATTATGATACGCATTATCATACGCGCGTAACGCGGGCGATTGTCGAAACCGTATTAGAAAAACGCTAAACCGGCGTACCGTCTACGTCTCAATCGGTACGCCGAGACTAATACGATTGGCCGAAACCACCACGACGGAGCCGTGTAAAAACCTTGCCAAATGTGTTCGCGTGTGTGTGTGTGTGTATGTGTGGCGTGACAACGTGAAGAACAATTCGAACGGGCGCGAACGACAATGTCGGTGTTTGTTTGATACCGGAGGGGACGGAAAAAAACTCGAACGAATAGCGAGTGACGGGCGAGCGGAAAACGGTATTTTCGCGCCCGTCACGAACCGCGCCCGGCGCCGAGGCCGTCTTATAGGGCCGGAGCCGAAACTTTTGGTCGGCAAGGACATTTCCGTTTTCCGCCGGCAAACGCAAATCGGCGCGTTTGCGTTCGGTCGGCGACGCGTGGTAATATTCGAATATTACGTATTACCATGTTACGCCGAACGTGTTGTCGTCGGACATTATCGCGTCGCCATCGTTATTGTATGTACTTCATAATGATATCACAATCAATTTTGGCCGTCTGTAGTTGTTTCATAATCGAAGGACGAAACCAATGATAAAGCGATAATTTTTTTAAATTTTTTTTTTACTCACACTCCCTTGCTCTCTCTTACTCTCTCACTTCCTCTCACAATCTCGTAATAGATATTAACACATTAGTTAGACGGTACACAGAGCGTATTTTTCGACTATACCTTCACGCATGTATTTAGATTAATATAATACCGACGCGATATTATACGAACTATGAATGTGTTAAAAAATACTAAAAACAGATTATTGCGCGTGTGAAATAATAATAAAAAAAACCATTAATAACAAAAATGACTAAAACCTTTTGATTGAAATTAAGAGAAAAAAAATGTAGTGTGACGTAAATATTGCTCATCGGGCGTTGTAAGAGTTCCGAATTTTAAAACTACGATAAATCGTCCCGCGTACATTTTATTATGATAAACGTTTTTTTCCAAATATCATTAAAATATTACACGTTCACAATACATTTTCAGATTTAAAATAGAGCGCGTATTCAAAACGAATATATAGACGGCACTTAAACGACTATCACTTTTTCTTTAAGTTTACGAACATTTTTCGTCATTTTTCCGTGCACTTAAGAAAACTATCGAAAAAATTGAAAAACGTGTCGACTTAAAAATCGACTAGATACAATTGTGTCAACTACAACCGATTACAAGATTTTAGGGAACCTTATTTTGAAAAACAAAAACCAACCTGTAATCAATACACAAATAAATATTTTTAAGATCAAAGTAATAATATCATTTCCAATATAAAAATTAGACAAATTTTAAAATAAAATATAAAAATATTTTTATATAAAATATTATGTTGATCGATGATTTGAATTTATCAGCCTTTTTCTAAGTTATTTCGGAAATACATTTTTGATTAAACGGTTCAGTTTTATTTTTTTAAATACGAGAAAAACGTTCAAAAATATATAAAAAAAAATCAACATTTTTATCATAGTTTCGATTAAAGCCTAAAAAATTATTTTCGAAAATAATCTAGAAAAAAGTTCTTAAAATCATACAATTTTTCAAAATTGCATTAAATTCACATTACTTGACTTTTTTAAATAAAATGTATTACATTTATCTAATTTAAACAATAATGGGTTTAAATACTAAAACTTTTATTATGTTGTACTATTTTTGATAGCTGATTTTTCTAGTCAATTTGTACCAATAATTTTCCTTTTGAAACAACGTTGCAATCAGAATTTTTATGAATTTTGTTTGGATATTGTAATGATTAATAACTTTCGGATTTGTTACGAAATATGACATTAATATTTAGTTTGACGGCCAAACCTGATTGCGCAATAATTTTTAACCTTAATTTTCAGATAAACCAATATCAATCGAAAGAAATACAATTTTTAATAATTACTTCACTAAACTTTTCGTTCGATAAATTCCGTTTTTTTTTTGCAATGTATAGAATTACCGAATTATGAAAAAAGATAAAATCGCAAAAACTTCAAAACTTAGCGTCAAAATAATGTTAGTTTTGAATGGACAAACAAATAATCGTTTCACACAATTCAATGTATCACACCTTCGATGTATGTTTCGTATATGTATATAAACATAGAAAATTTCGACCAAATTACTGCACCAGTATGAGTGGAATTTATCGTAACCGATGATACTCACCAGACGCGGTGAAATAATAGCGCCCGTGTTTACGACAACTCGGACGATTATGATTTTTTTCCCTACCTAGTGGTCGCGTTTCTGCTCTCTATAGATTATATTTATACACGCGTATGAATAATAATAATTTTTTTCTTTCCTTCCGATCATCCTGCGGCGGCGGTGACCGGACATCGGCAATAAGTCACGGATGCCTAAGTTCCTGTTCATATTTGTGTGTTTTAGTCAATTACCTTACTATATATATATATTTACATTGTTTGTTGCATGGACGTCGTGTCACTTTTCTCGTGTACAATAGTTAATATTGTTATATCCAACATTATTACACTTATAAGCACCATTATAATATTATAAATATATATATCGACAATATCCATGTGCGACGACAATGATTGTATGGAGGCACGAAAATAATATTATAATACAATATATATAGCGTCACGGTCTGGTCGGCGTATCGTACGCGGCGCAATTTTCGAAAACTCCGCGAGACGATGGTCGATGAATCTACGTCTATTATTATGAATTGCGCGGTAATAACGGTGGAAGGACATAGAAAATATTGAACACGGCGTCGTGTAAATTCGAAACGGAGCACGCTTTTAATGACGAAATAAACTAAACGAACAAACCGAAAAATACGATTATCGTTGGACGTGAATACGAAACGAAAACCGGTGGGGGAGACGGCGAAAACATATCGCACGAAAATTGTATTATTTTTTACGTGACGTACACGATATAATGATAACGCTGGTGGCGGATTTAACTGCTGGACGGTAAGAGAAAAAAAATTAATTATTACGCGTCAAATATTGAAAAACGAATTAATTCCACGAAAATCTGAGAAACAATCGTCTACACGGCGCCAATTTTATGTCAACAATAACGACGATTATTAATATCCAAATTTTGATCGAACTATGAACAACGAACTCTTGTATGGAATAGTGACGGCCTTTTATTATACCTCTAATAGAAAATAAGTTATTATTTTTAAATCCTCATATTATTTTGTTTTTTAACTATTTAAATGTATTTGTTCTATTTCGAAATCAATTATAAATAGCGTTAAAAATCGAAATCAATATAGGAACCAATATCAAAATTATAAAAAATCGAAACCGACGAATCTAAACGGTAACTAATAAACATAAACCTCTACCAAAATAGATAAATACCGGTGAACCAAATTTAATTCAAAATTTCGATTATTGAAAGCCGATATTTATAACTAGAAATTTAATCAAAAAATTAAAAACTTGTAACGAAAATCGTAACTATACAAAAATAAAATTAGAATCCTTCGACCGCGTGAATATCACATATGTACACTGAATAAATATAAGGAGTCAACTTATACCTCAACGCTATCTTAATTCGTATTTTGTGGTGTGTTTAATAGTGTAAAAGAAAAGTATTTATACTTTTCAGTAATCATATGTATCTTGCATTTAATTTGACACGTATTTTATTTATTCGATAATTTTCTTAGGAACATGACAAAATTACAAAAACAAATTGTCAACCCACACGATTTTCGACAAACCAAATTTCTTATTTTTCTATTGTATTTTAAAAATAATCTTTTGAAATATTCGAGTTGAAAGAAATTACCGATTTCGGGTTAAATATAATATTTTGAAATGTCGTTAATTTTCAATATTATTTTGTTTGAATATTTATACATTTTGCGATTTTACGACAGAAGACCTAAAAATTTAATACGAAGTTTACCATATAATATTCTAAAAACGTTAAATAAATTCAGAGCCACCCCGTGGATCCCAAATTATTGATATACGACGAACCTCATTGGTGTCCATTAACCTCTAATGAAGAACTCTTGGCCTATACGTTATTGCAAGAATTTTACTAAACATTTCAAAAAATCAAAACCAAAATTATAAAATGGAAATCGATGTTCGAAATTTAAGTCGGTATTGAAATTTGAAGTCGAACCCATAATCAATTGTTGAGCTTTAAACAATACCAGAATAGTTCGAAACCGGTAATCGAAAAAAATCGGAAAATTGTTATTTAAGAGCCGTTATTCGCACGTCGTCGATGTAAGTAACGCGCGCGTAATACGCGAAACGGTCTGTTTCGGAATGAACTTCGAAATGGTCGAAAACGATCGAGTTGTTGACAATTTACGATTGTATCCGAATTTTTTGTTTACGTGTTTAGGAAAACTCGACGATGATAATCATCACGCGTGGTATTGTTTTATTGCGTTTTAAACGATGGTTCAGTGGACTTGTCGAAGTGTAACCGTTGAATTTCAACGTCATTAGTGTTGATGATGAAGCGTAAACGTTTTTATTAATTCACTCGGATACAGCACAGGCGACGAATAACAAACGTTTCGATATTACTCTTTAGAGAGTGACGACGAAGTCGTAAAGCGCAATACAACGTGGACACAATGTATATATATACAATATTAAAATAATTCCACTCATCGCGCAATTACAATGATTGTGTCGCGTACGTCTTTACCTATTTGGTACGTAGTAAAAATACTTAAACATCAGCCACCACGAAACTACTGTAGTATAACAATTATATAGTATAGGAGTCGTGTTATATACGCCCAGTACTCGAATAATGAAAACGGAATAAACATTATATATATATATATATATATATATATATATATATATATAAATTCAGCGTCTTATAGTATACCTATCTACTTAAATTCATGCACCTATAATCACAGCTTAGGTAAATAATATACAGTTTTCGTTATCAAAACGAATTAGTAAAATGGAATTCGTTTCTGTATAAACTCACGAAATCGACATTCGATCGCTCGGTCGTACGAGTGCTATCGAATTTATCTGAATACAAAATCGTCTAAATAGCTTTTCCCGATTTCGATACCTACTGTAGAAATCGCTTTACTGTCCTGGCGAACGTATTTCTTTGGCTTTTAATAAAAAAAACTCGATACTCTTACGAAAAGCCTACACGAAAACATAGAGGAACGGTGAAACAATCGATTCGAAATTAAAATTTTTTAAAAAATCGTCAGTCACAACACGTCTAGTCGTTTTACAAGATACAGGCAGTACAAACGCTGAAAGATATTCTTAGTCGCGGGACATATATACTCTCGACGTTTGAATATCCGATGAAGCATTTTTTCACCCGAATGATTTTGGAAACAAACACAATCGCCGTTATTGATCTGAAAACAATTCCCGTCGGCGATAACCATTATGTAGTAAATTGTCTGACGCGCCGAATTTTACATCGCTGCCGTAGATTTTTGGACTCAAAAATGACGTGAAATTGACAGATTTTTCTTTAGAACGGTAATTTTTGATTCCGGGGAGCCGATTGTTACTTTTCATACCGCTAATGCGTCGAAAAAAGTACCTCTGTCAACACATTTTCAAAATCGATGATATTTTTCGACCACTGAGAAACTTGCAAGCATAAACACGAGCGTCGGAATAATTCGAACAGTTCTACGAACGGAATAAACCTACACGAATCGAACGCCATTCGTGTAGAACGATAAGGGTTAGCGGCTGCATTGATGAATTTTCGTGCAAATCGCTATTACCGTAGTCGCCCGAAAGAAATCGTTGAAAAACGAAATAAACGAAAAAACTAAACGGCGATGTATTCACTATCCACTACCATCCGCACAATGTATGGCCGGTGAATCCTGGAACGGTTTTTCACGTTAAAATCAATTTTTTCTTCCTTTTATTTTTCGTCCCTCTCTTTTTTCTTTCAGGTTCCGGCTCATCGCGGGCCATTGATCACACACGTCGGCGCAGTGTTATGGCGACTCGGACTCATCGCCTCCCCCGCACCCGGCCAACAATAACCGTCGCACGGTCTGATTTCTATTTTACGTCCTGCGTCGACGCAACCGTGTTCCGATCTCCCTCACGACGGGTACGCGTACACCGGCTAATAATAATAAAAATAATACGCGGTCCGTATTTTTCCGGAGCTGTTCGTCGTCGGTCGGGCGCACCCACGGGTCTTAATCCGGAACCGCCGTCGAGTGAAAGAAGACGGGCGTCGCCAGTGGTGCTGTTGTTATTCGTGTAATGTCACCGTCGTCGTCGGCTCGGGTCACTAACCCGATCATTACACCGACGGAATAATTATAACACGCGCTGCGCGATTTTCATTTTACGCGTACATTTCATCGCGAAACATTCAAGCGCCCAAATTTTTCTTTTAGGGTTCTTTAGGGTGTCGACCACACCCTCCTCCGGGACCGATATTTCGGATCGAATTATTATTATTTCGTTCTTCACGTGTGTGAAATGGCACGTTCTAAACTTTACAACACTTCCCCTATCCCCTTCGTCTTTCTATCGATTTCATTTTTAATTGGAGCACTCCGCGTTTTCAAATCAAAACTTGTACAAAATCGGTAGAAGCCGACTATTTTCACGAAAATGCCCGTATTTCGTTTATCTGTCCAAAATTGTCACGACGAACCGGCAGTGTTAATTTTCCCGTTCGACTAGCACCAAAGTACTCGACTACCCGAAATACATTTCCGTGTTCCCTGTTATCCACCCGAACTAGTTGGAATAAAAAGGAAACGCCGACAAAAGTTATACGAGTAAAAAAAATTAATTACGTAAACCGTGACTGGACGATAATAACAAACCAGCGGCATTTCATTTTACAACAACGTTACTGAATATTCATTCGGAGGTAAATTTATCACCAGACGGGCTTGATGACTTAGCTAGCAATCAAATTAATTTAAGACCACTTGTTTCGATTATAAAATAATATCGTATTCTTAAGTGTATAATGACTATTTTCGCTTTGTATTTCGCGTTTTTAATAATTACCATCTAACAAATTTACTAATATATCGGTGAGTAGATGGATGGGAGAGGAGGGATAAATTGTTCCTTAATAAAAGTACTAATCAATATTTTACGTACGCAACTGGTAATAGATTAGCTGCATAAATACAAGCGTGTAAGTACGATTAAGCAGAACATTTGAACGTCGAAATTATTTCCTCTGTATCGCGCAGTTTTTTAACCTAAATTTAACGTCGATCAATGTAATATATTATTTCTCTATTAAGCTCGCGGGTTGATCAGTGAAAAGCGAACAAACGATGACGAGAAAATTGAGAAATATCCTCGTGTTACGATTGACGAAAACCACAACAAGCCAGTTAATTGAAACTTGACGTTCCAAAAATATAGCCATTATCGCACATAGTTAAAGCTTAATCAAAATTGTATTTTACGGGCTATACGCTCTGGCGTGTAGACGCTTATTTGACGTACGAAAAAAAAACTATAAAAAATTACAATTCGTGAATAATCAGTAAATAACGGAATACACGGGAACTCGGCTATTTGTGTCTCTAATCATGCGAAAACCTTTCCAATTTATTGTAATTTTCTTCCTATATTGTTACTACGGTATCTACAAACGCACTCAATAACCAAGCAATTGTCTTTTAAAATCGAATTAAGTTTTATTACGGAGACTAAAAAAAAAATCAACATATAAATATATAAATTATTACAGCAATATAAAACGTATATTATATATATATATTTACCTACACGGATGAATTAATATTGTCTACGTTCAAATTTATATATAAATATAATAGACGTGGTAAAACGTTTAACTTACGTACAGAGTTTGAAAACTCGACCATTATACTTAGTAAATTAAACGATTTTCTATACTTAAATATGACAAATTTTAAAGACAAAATAGATAAAAGAATTAGAAAAAGTACAATAGCTTGCGTTAATATTATTTGTAAAAACGAAAGTAAATAAAAAAAATTGTCTACAAAATTATTAACCGATAAAAATATCGTTAAATTTTGAAGCATAATCTAAAATCAATCTATCCATTAATAAAAGTGCTCATCGAGCATTTCTACAAGTTTTACATTGAACATCGCCGATACAAAAGGACGCGACACGATAAAAGACTGTACTGGGGCCTTATTGCTCTGCTTTTATGGCTTGTATCAAATTTTTCAGTTTACGTAATTTACGTTCCTATATTATCGATTGCAAAGTTCAGATACACAAACATTCGGCTACGTCGGATAGATAATAGGAAATATAGACATACATTTGTATCTTCGCGGCAAAAATTAACTCCGATTTGTCGTGATAAAACACATTGGGCGTATAAAATAAGATATGTATAAAATTACGTGCCTGATTAGGTTATTAAAAAGCCAGCCGATAAGGACCTATGTCGATCAAAAGTTGTTCTAATTCCCGCGTTTTAAAACGCGGAATATTAATAATAATAAACTATTAAGGCTTAGAGCGTTAATTAGAACGTCGTATTTGGAATTTAAAAAAATGACCGTCAAAACTTGGAACAGCCAAACATGACTATCGAAAATACAATTTTTTCAACGTTCACCGACGACTATACGGTGTTTGAATGGCTTTTTTAAAATAAAAAAAATTTAAACTAAAGGTAATGTTTATTTACTCACGTTAGTCCAGTCGTCGAAAAACGTATCCATACCGGAAAAACTGAATATTTTCGGATTACAAGGAAATTACACGCTGTGTTGGCATATCGTTGCACTATATGATCCGGCGTGAGAACAACCAAATGGCGAATTTGTTTGCCAAATCATATTATTAATGTTTGTTATCGGTCACGTCGTTTAATCACTGGGGACGACGAGTGACGAGACTATTAGGAAGTTAATTTAGAGAGCACTGAGACCTGTGCGGCTGGTGCGGTGCGCACGTATATACCGTTATCAAAATGTGGACGACATAAGCTATACGTTACATGATTTAATAAACACAACTGAAAGGTTTAAAAGGTTATTATTGAGACGTAATCGTGATTTTCAATATTAAGACCTGCCGCGTTCTGCGCGATACGAACAAAATACTCGCCGACAAAAAGGTTATCGGAGTGCGTCGACGCATTGGACAAACGCGACTCTGTTGATTTTCCGAACGTATGAGATTAGTCACACGTGGTCAATGGCCGATTATATATTGGGAATAATGATCTTCGACTGTATTAACATTTAGTGGAAAAAAATTTATAGATAACGGGTGTTGTGAACGACATTAACCAAATTGTTTTTAACCCGAACATTTATATAAAAAAAATCCCCGTCTTAAATTACCGCTACATAAATAATTGACTGTTTTTTCGTTATTATTATAGTTATTAACGATTAGGTTTATATTTATAAAAATGTACAACTTAAATATCGGCGTATGTACATAAAGAAAAAAGCGCGCATTTATGACTAATTTATTTGTGCATGATAGATATTACTATATAAGCGCCAATTTAATGTATTTGATTTGTTTTTAATTGCTTTCGATAGTTAAAAGTTATTTTAATATGTTACTCTTAATTTGGGAGAAACGACATTTTCCCCGTGAAATTCGTCGCATCGAAGTTACACTAACGTTGACGGGCAAAGTACGTGTAAATATTCAAAAGTGCTATCAGCAAATAACATTTAAAGAACACAAAATTGGTTTTCGACTCGAGTATACGCGCTCAAATTCTTTTTGTTTTTTTTTTTTATAAATATCGAGATCAATTATGGAACAATTATAGCATGAAATTATGTTCGAACTTGTACGTTTGTACACGTCCTGTAAACCGACGGTGTACCAAATATACGTGCATATACCTACAAACGTACAACTATGTTAAGCGATACACACCTGCGTAGTTTGAAAGTACAGTTTACACCTATTTAATTTCTTCAAACACCGACACATTTTTAATGTCTATTCGAAATTTATATGTGAAGTCATTTAAGATTCATTGGCGCAATAATTCAAATCGTCTAATACATAAAAGAAATGCAAACGTATAGACCTGTAGATACACACACATTAACAGGCGCGCAAGTCTTCTTGTCAGACATATTTGAACTTGTTTTTTATGATTTATTGTATTTGTAATTGCATAATTATAGTCTTACCGGCAAACAAATACCTATATTAATTAATGGTGTGTAAATCCGTTGAAGCAAACGATCTGGCGTGGTTTAGACTATAAATCAATAATACGTATGTATAATAGTACGATACGATCTTTAAACATTTTTAAATCAATAGCGTACGTAATATATTGGGATAAATAGAGCGTAAATGTTATTATTATTAAAAAAAATTTTTATTTAACGTGACTGCGTTCAAATAGTTTTACGTTCATTGACTTGGCGGTACCGTTCGAATTAAATTTTCGATAAGCAACACGCGCTTTAATCGTAATGAATGGGTAATTTCATTTGTTCGTCGTCACTTAACATTATTATTATGCGCCAATAAGAATAAAATCGCCACAGATTTGCGGTCCTCTTTTCAGTTTTAAGTTGTCACGTTGAAACGTTACAAAACACACTGGAATCGATGGGTTTTTAAGCCTATGCTTAAAACTCTCAATACACCGCTGACGCGGCGGCGATGGAACGGGAAGGGAAATTAGCATCTAGTCGACAGCAATAAGCCTATAAAGCATTCGGGTGAGGATCGAAATCGCGAAATTAAAAAAAATATACACCATTTTCCTCTTTCGATGATTGTTTCTATGGTTTTTGGTAACGCTCGCTACGGCAAATGTTTTCTCATAGACGAAACGTCGACTCTCGGGCCTTGACCAAAACTAATAAATATATGGTACAAAAAATGTAGTTTGGAACACTCGATTTACCCCTGACTACCATACTATGGGTACAATATGCCGAATATTAAAAGTATAAAAACGCTATACGCGCGTATACGTCGAATTATTTCGCGTTCTATTTACACGTGAAATTATTAGACGATTAGAATTACTACTATTAGGTTGCTACGCAAATTGGTTATAAACTGGAATGAAATTAATTTCTGATACGCTCGTTTCACACAAAAATTATAAAACGTTCAAAAAATGAAAATAGGTACTGAAGTAATTTATCAGCCGTCGGCTGCGTCACGCGTGCCAAAATTACTACGGAATTATTTATTAAAATTGAAACGTGCGATAACATTAAGGCGAATTAAAATTTCGATTGGTCATCATCTTTAAACTCATTATTATAAATCGTCAATTAAAAGACTTTTAATCGTCATATTCTCTCGTGATCCCGATAACGTGCAACACGTAAACGTGCGACGTTTGTCGATGTTTGCGTTCGTAAATAATTATTTTGAACTTAAATTCAGCGTTGATTAGGATCGCTAGTTAGACTACGTAATACGTGGAGCGATCGATTGCGAAAAGTATGGACATCGGTCGACGTGGACGATGTAACCGAATTCGAGACCTGGAAATATGGTGTGTAAACCGTACGCTTATTAAAAACGTAATTTACGCATTCGACCAATAATCGTCGATATGAACTTTAAAGTAACAATTATTATAACGGATAAAAACGATTATTTATATAACGATGTTGTTTTTGATTCCAACTTAAGCGAATATAGTAACAACATGTCTAGAAAAAGGTAATGTAGGTGTAGTAAGTGCAATCAAAAAATAATTATAGCGATAAGTAACGACGATATATTTGTAACGGGGCAATCCATTCCCAAACGCGTGTTCTAAATCGTTACTAGCCCGAAAAACAACGACACACGTCGACGTAAACTATGAACGTTTAAAACGGATTTATTCGTAATTATCGACGCTAAACATAATATAAAATAATTTACGAACAATTTGACTTGTCAGTTATTCTAGTCGTTTTGTGTAGACGCGACCATAATATGTCAGTGTTAATGCGGTTGTACAGCGGTCAACTCCGGAGTAATGACAATTTTCGTTATCATTTTTATGTTTATCGTAATTAATTATTATTACTATTGTTGAACGATTTATCGTGTCAAAAGTGTCAATTGACTCGTATAAAAAAATCTAATTAAAATTATTAAGTATTAAAAAAAAGATTACATGAATCGTACGACCCCAACTCTGAATATAATATTTACTTATATAT
>JAIPRN010002395.1:0-31312 GCA_025469175.1 Geopemphigus sp. TES_GeoC_2020
CCACCCCTCCCCCCCAGAGAATGTTCGAAGATCAGAAACATTTTAAACGTGTCGATAATATAATTATAGGCGGTCGGTTTATTTTGTAAACTGTAACGATGTAAACAAAATATTTTAAGTATTTCTTCGATTTCGTTAATTTATTTTTACACAAAACTATTTATAAAATTCTATTAAAACCAGCGTACTGGTATTTTAAAATTATTTCGTTATTATGATCCCCCCCCCAAAAAAAAAAGTTCGTAAATACGTTACTATTTAAAACTACGTATATATATTTCGTTAGCGTTACGAGTAATATTCGCGTTTCGCCCGACTTCGGGCGATCGAAATAATAGAACAAAAATATCCGTACGAAACGGGCCAAGTTATTCGGTTTACGGTATCGTTGTATACGAGTATAATATATATATATATTGTACACCAAAAACGCGTATCGTTCGATTCCGACATACGGACGAATATCGTACTTAAACGAATTGGTATATAGTCGAATAGATATGGCCCGAGGGGATGTTTGCTCGGTGCCTATGGTGGGTGACTTCGGATTCACCGCGTTACGTAACCCCGACGCGGACGAACTTTTGTGTGTGTTCGACGTTTGGCGGTGACATACACGGCCGACCGACGCTTTTGTGCGCGGTTAATGAGAAATGCAAGAAATAAACTACATTAACAGATTAAATTCCGTTAACTAAAAAATCTCGGGGAGGGCCGTTTTTTATTTTTTAATAATTTCGTTTCTATACTCATGTGTGTGTATATATATATATACGCCCGTCTAAAACATTCACGTAGTGTTCGATTCAGTGGCGAGTGTTAGAGATTTCCCCTATCCCAGAGAATGTTCGAAGATCTCAAATTTTAAACATATCAATAATATAATTATCATTGTCATAATGTAATTATCACCCTCCCGCCAAAAAAAAAAAAAAATTTATAAATACGTCATTGGTCCACTGGTCATTCAACAAACGGTTTACACACCGTAGAAACCATATACAAAATTCGTTTCGTAAAGTATTTCTCTGGGAAGTGAAGTAAACAAAAAAAAATTCCAGTAATTTACTCTCTTTTTTATATTCGTTATAATCGCGCGTACTCAACGGCGTATTTTACTCGACGCGAAATTCCGCGTACTCAATTCGTGAAACGGTGTAAATATCTTCTCGACCTTTGTCGACGATTTTGTATTGTTTTTGGCCGTATACGCCAAACGGTTATATTTAGGTTACGAGCGTGTACGGATCTAGAGGCAACATGGGCGACTGCCAAGGGAGTTGTTTGGTTACGACTACCGACGTTCCTTTGGCGGCGATATAGCGAAATTCGCGAATCGTAATACGAAAAATACGCCCGAACATGATAGAAATGGTGTATGGCCCGTTCGTCAGTGGGCCGTGACCCAAACGCGCGCGGCTGAACGATCAGCTAAGAAAACTCGAAAATCGATCGAACTACAAATGTTGAGTATCGAAACACATATTCTCTTCTCACTCTCGCGATTTCGAAGATATAATTTCGGATTTTATATTTAAAAAATCGGTAGACGCGTCGTTCTGGATTTTCTGGACTTCTGCGTCGATTCGTGTAATCCAACGTCGTAACGGATCGTCGATTCGTTAGTCGAACGTATACAATTTAAAGTACCGCCGTCGTTTGTCGCGAATCGTTTTCGATTTAACGGTCACATCTATAAAATGTTTCGATTAAAACGTGTATTTTACGTCGTCCAAAGGCGGGCGAAGAAAGTCTTAGGCCTTTAACCGTGTTATTGTATTGCTCCGAGTGACCGGGGCCAATACGCGTCTTCGATACGTCCGACGGTTTTTTTTTATTATGGAACCGTTGGATAAAAAAAAACAATCGAAAACTAACACACTCGTCGGTCGTTACGCTGATACGTATACATATATAAATAAACAAATATATATATACGACGCGCTATATTTATACACTCGTTAGATAATTTAATACGTACGTACGGTAACTATATACCATAAAATCAAAATTATACGTCGCCCCGGTTATTAATTAAACGCACGCGTGCGTGTTTGCGGGCTGTCGTGCCCGGAAATCGTATTGTTCGCCGTACATCGAGTGTATTGTAACGACGTCCTCGACGTTCACTAATGCCGCGTAATTAGTGTCTAATATTGATTGCGTCACCGGACGTCGTGTTTGTGTGTAGACTCTGACCACCGTCGCGACGAAATGGTTTCGAAATCGTCGTCGTCGTCTTCGTCGGCGCCGCGCTACCAGACGGACTGTTTGTTACGGAGACGCGGCGCTCCTCGGCTCGTGAATGAACCGAAACGACCGTCGCAGAAGATTCCGTCGGTTCGGTTTCGTCGGTAACGGAGTAGCCGACATTGTGTACGGGGAGCTGCCGCCGGCGCGGGCGTGTGTATATATATATATATAAATAATATCTCGGTGGGGTCGACGACGGCGGGCACGTACCGCCGAGAAAACCGCACGCGGTTTGGTGACAAAATGGTTTCCGTTCAGGTGGAAACGGCGTAATAATAGGTAATAAAACGTACCCGCGGGGTCGTCGAGAAAACCAATGGTACATAAAGTGGGCGTGTTTAAAGCGCGCTTCTAACACCTGCGCTGCCTCGGATATTTTTACGATTATGACAAACTAGTTTTCTTCCGAACAACGGCCCGACGTATATATGTATTGGTAGGAGGTACGCGCGAGTGTGTGTGTAAAAATTGCACGATCACCCCCCCCCTCCTCTTTACCCCCTTCAATAACATAGCCGACGGCGATTCGAAATCGATCGTGTACGTACGCGAAATTGTTTATCGCCGCGGTCTTGGCGACGGATTACCGCGCGGAATTCTCGTACCCGATCGCGACGAATACGCCATTTCGACGTTCGTCAACACAATGACGACTTGTACGATATTTCCCGAACATTGTACGATGTTTTAGAGGAATACATACCGTACACACGTATATATATATATATATATGTGTGTATTCAGAATAAGAACGCACCGGGCGGCGGACTAAAATCGGACCGCGCATGTCTCCCCTCCGCTAACCGGTGGCGTATACGATATTTTGGTAGCCGCGCGGTGACGGCAACTATCGTCGTCGCGTCGTCGTAACTACGATATCGACGTAATTAATATCCAATCGCGGAACGTCCGGCGTTCGACGAGGGGTCCGAAAGTTTGAAATGAAGAAATGGACGGAACGTTCGTAACAAGATAAACAAATACGCGGACCGTATTTGATATGTAACGAAAAATAAAGGTCGTCGTAGGCTTCGCGGAGTAGAAAATTTACGACGAGCGCACGCCCGACTACGATTTCGCGTGAACCGACTCGGCCGTACTCGTTATGACCGTGGTCAGGTTGTAACAGCCGCCCGAGTTATTTCGTAATCGGAATATCGTCGTCGGAGACAGTGGCGTACTTAGACCCGAATTTCGGGGACGGGGTGTGTGATAATTTTTAAATAAATAAATCGGACGACCCTAACGAAACAAGACGCGTTATAAACGTTAGATAGATTATTAATTGTTAACGAACACGTTATATTATAACGTGTATCGAAGTTTAAAAATATTTTAGTATTCCGTCATTATTGATTAAAAATATACGTCTCGTGAGAAATTAAGTTTTCCTACAAATTTTGGGGATTAGTACGTCACCGATCGGAGATTGCCGTATTTGTATTAAATCGTTAGAGGCCGCGTACGTCTCTACAGGTGTACCGGGTTATTTTTGGAACGTTTATATTCGATAACGTTTCCGTAAGCGACGGATTACGAACGAAAGGCGTGTAATTACGGACGTCGGTAACGACGTACTCGGGTGTGCGCGCGCGCGCGCGCGTGTACCTAATAGAGGCGATTGATCGACGTACGATATACTCCGGGACACGGTGTACGATTTATAAAACGAACCGAACGTGTACGCACGTACGCGCGTTTATATTATACGACGTCGTGGCGACGTTTCGGATTCCGTCCGTATTTGTCTACGTTTTTAATCCAAACAACTTTACAATCGCGTAGCGCTTTAACTTCACGATACACTATCGAATACCTCTTTGTATTATCCCGTATCCATATATGTATAGATATAATACGCGTTTTTGAAAATACGCCTCTCCGACGGCGAGTTATCGGAAAATATTCACGCGCCGTGGACCGGTTATTATACATTTCGAAATTCGCGTTATCCGCCGGACTATTTGAAAACGAAACGAGACGGCGTATGGAATTAGATCCGTATACGAACCGGCGCGTGACGCCCGGTTTTGTTTTTCGCCCGGAGTTTTCGTTCGGAAAACTTGTAAATTAGAACGGTGGAGTGTACCCTACGATTTTTGTAGCCGGAAACGGCGCGGTACTCGGGGCGGCTTGAATATATTCTCCTCGCCTTATTCCCATCTATTTGGGGTCGGCCACCTTAGTCTTAAGCCTCCATTTGCCCCGATCTCCCACATCCTCGACGCACACACCACCAATTCTCAATCGTGTTTAGCCACTTCTTCTTTGGTCTTCCTCTTCTTCCTTCCACACTCAATTTCATAACTGTTCTTACTGCTTCTGAATCTTCTCTCCTCATAATATGCCCAAACCATCTCAAGTCTATTCTCCCTCATTTTATCCATAATTGCCGCTACTCCTATGCTTCCTCTTATATATTCATTTCTTATCCTATCTTCTCTTATCACCCCACTCATCCATCTAAGCATTCTCATCTCGGCTACGCTCATTCTCTGCTCTATTTTCTTATTCCAACACTCTGAACCATACAACATTGCTGGTCTCGCTACACTCTTATAGAACTTGCCTTTCAGTCTCATTGGAATTCTACGGCGGCTTGAATATATATTACGCGTAAATCACGTTTATCGATCGATTTACGCTCGCGTATGTGTATACGCGTACGCGTTGTTTTGACATGTTCGGAATATATACCGTTTTAAGGTGAAATATACTGTCGAACGTCCGGCCGAATACGATAAACGATCGGAGATAGACGATATAATTGTATATATATATATATATTTATATACGCGCGTATATTTGCGAGCGACCGCGACGAATTAAATTCGATTTCGTCTTATCGTTCGATTATATCTCGGGTTTATTATACGCGGAATACCACACCGTCGAGCGAAGAGGACACGCGGAGGAAAGCAATCTGTTGTTGTGTTCGCGAGTGTAGTGACAGTCGGGGGGGGGGGGTTGCAGGGTATTCTCCGCGTTATAGCGTGTGTGTATCGGTTCAATTTTCTTACCCCAAACGCGTTTACACGACGTTATCTCTCTGAACGCCGACAATTTTCGCGAAAATTAACACACGCCGAAACCCATTGTTCCCGAAGATTCTTGTAAATCGACTATAAACGCGGGACGTACACACACACACACAAGCATGTATATATACATATATTAGAGTCGACGCGTCCTCCCCGAATGGCTATTTATTATACGGATCGCGACCACTCTATAATACGTACAGTCGCGTTCGCAAACTGTTTTTCGCGTCTGAATAACTCGAACACTTATTGTCGTCGTCTGTGTGTGCGTAAATTCTCTCTCACGCGCGCGCGCGCACACACACACACACACACACACACACACACACACGTCGAAGGCTTTATTAAGGGGCGTGTATACACAATTTTTATACATACACGGACGATTGGATCGACCGAACGAATAATAATTAGACGAAAACAGAAACTACGTTCACAATAGCGACGGTTTTATCTGATTAGAGTTTCGAAAATGATTTCTCAATATTGTATAATATATTATATTGCGTTATCGGGCGGAGAAATTTGTACGCTAGACGCTATTATTATTATTACTGTTGTTGTTGTTATATACGCTATTGTTCGATAATCTCGTTGGCGTGTGTTTTTAGTGAGACTTTTACGGTACGCGAAACGGGTATTGAGTAATTAGACGAAAACCGCGGCGCCTTCGTAATTCCTATGTACAAAAACGAAATTCGTCGTCGATTGATACGAATTATTAAAAAAAAAAATGAACTGTCGTTCGCGGCAACCGGCCGAACGAAACACGACGAGTATATTATTATATCTACTCCGAAAATAATAGCGTACTGGGGCGCGGGGGGAGGGGAGATTAATTTAATAGACGCTCGTTTTTCCGTACAACGTAGTGGGCATACCGGTTTTTTCGCTTATCCGTTCATCTCAATTACGTACTTCACGTTATATTGTAGCACGATTCGTACGGGCATTTACCCACGGAGGTGTAGACGCGCGGTACGGTTTACGCGTGCGTCGACGTGTACTGCCTGTGGGTGGGGGGGAGGGGTCTTAACGATTTCGAACGCGCGCGACAAATTCGATTCGAAATACGCCGCGAATTTTCCCGAACACTATCCGCGTATGTCGGTCGTGGACCGTTATCGTTTATGACGGCGCTGATCCGAACCGACGCCGATTTCGAATATACGTTCATTTATTTACGTTCCGCGTCGAACATTCGTTGAAAACCGCGCAAGTCCGAGCACGCGCGCGCTCCTATCCGTTCTTAAAATTACGCGAGTAAAAATTTTTTTTACATAATTTATAAAATTTCGTCCCGATATTCGACAAATTCAATTAACGCGAATATAAAAAGACAATAATTCGGTAGTATTCGCGACGCAACGAAAATAATCTACCGGTTTTTACAGAAATAATCTATCGGTTCGAGTCGCCGTCGTTTCTTTAACGCGACACAATCGATTCCGTAACGGCCGCTAGGCGGCGTAAACGATACATTTTCCGTTTTTACACGGCCCTAAAATAGTTACAAAAGAAAAAAAAAACGATTCGCCGATTTGGTCTTTAATTGGGCCGGCACGTACGTGTTTCGCTAACGTACCCAAATATCTGCTTTATCAGTGGACGTGAATTGCGCGATTTTCGTTGGGTTTTTCACGGGGAGGGTAGGTAAGAAGAAAAAGTTTACGCTATATTATTCTTTTTTATTTTCGTTCGAAGGAAGATGTAAATGGACGGTACGTAGCCGGGGACTGTCCCGTTCATTCTCGTCGTAAATTCCGATTGTATTCATTTTTTTTTCTATTTTCTTAAACCAGCGGATGTAAATGGCGTGGCGTGTCAGTCGATTTTTCCTCCAGCCCTTTTTGTTCTTAGTACGTTAAATTGTTGTCAACTTAGATATGACGCAAGGGGCATCGTTGTACGGCCGGAGATATTCCCGTTAAGGATGATTGTTTATTCGCGATATTTTTGCAACCGATGGCGTCCCATTGTCCGAAGTACAATGTCCGGACAGTGGGTGTACGGCCGATTCGAAAAAACGAAAAAAAATAGAGGACCGGGAGGGAGGGAGGTGGAGTCGGGTATGTTTTCGTGGACGTGTAACATCGTTGGGCAGCTGACGCGGGCGCGAACGCGAAAAAAGCGTTCCACGGGATTACGTTGTGATCGTCACGGGCGGTGCGCTAGTATTTCGACGTATTTCGTTGGCGAAAAATTGTCTTCGACGGTGCTTCGGGCGTCGGAACGGGAATAGGCGATTGTTTACGAACGGGACGTCGACAATTCCGGAATAGGCGCGGCGATTACGTAATAAACGTATTTTCTGTGAACGTCTAGTTAGACCGGTGGTTGGAAAAAAGAACCTCGAAAATCGACGAACTCGCGGAAAACATTCGGCGCTATATTACCTATGGGGGAAATTCGTCGGTTTCGAACACCGTCCGTCCTACGGTTCCGGGACCACATACCGGGGGAACGTGGCGGATTTCGGTTCTCCTAACCGTACCGAACGAACGGGTACGAAGAAAAAAAAAAAAACGGTAGTCGGACCCGATTTCGGGTATACACGGTTTGTACGCGGTTTTGCGGTAAACGCGCGCGTCCACCCGCCGCGCATCGGTCTCCCGGTTTTCGCTTAATTACGTTGGCGGCCCCGGACGGGCGCGAGATATACGCTATCGCCTCGTCGTCGTTGCACGCCATTCCTACGTATTTACACGATACGCGTATTAAACGTCGTATCCAGTTACGGCGGCGTGGCCGACTCGTTGGTACGGCGGTTTTTTTCACGGTATTATTTTTCCTTTTCTCCCTTTTTTTCCCCCGTTTTTTATACGTTCGGCCACGCCCGCTCATTGTACGCTCGCGTTTGTATATATATATATATATATAAGAGAGCGCGCCCGTGTGCGTATACCCCGACCGGGCGACACGCTCTTCCCACGGGCGTCATTAGGCCAAATCGAAAATCGATATAAATTCGCCGCAGCCGCCGCTGTTTTTCGTTTTTATTGCCTCGCCTTTTATACTTACGTACATATACACACACACACACTTCTTTCCGTATCAAAACTCTCCGATTGCGCGGTAATTTATACGTCGCCGCGTATCGTATTCGTCGTTCGGCGGTCGTGAAAACCGTTCGACTCTCGCGACGACTACTCGGGGCGTAACCGCCGCTGTCCTCCACCTCAACCCCCCTCCATCTCGCCATCACCCGGAGTCGCGCCGCGCTTCGGCGCCGACAAAACGCCGAACATTTCGTCACCTGACGTCGTACGACGGAACCCGCGCGACGACCCGGCGACGCGCTCGTCGTCGTTCGGCCCCGCCAAGTAGCCAAAATCGATCGTTTTCGAACACGTATTGCGCGTACGGCCCCCGTGTTCAATTCTCGTACGCGTACGCTTTGTACGTCTTTTCGCCACCTTTTTCCATACCGCCGACACTACCGGCGCGAGGGATGGGCGCACATTTGCCGCGAAGGTCTGTAATAATATACCCGAACGAGTCGTTCGAACGTCACGTACGGAACCGGCGGTGTTACTTATCGCCGCGACAGGGGAACGATTCCCGGTCGTTCGTACGGCGGTTTTTGTTTTAAATGTAGTATCGTAATCGCTTAAGCGCGACAAAAGAAATTTGTATCGGTTTTCGCCGGTCGGGAAGCGACCCGAAGAACACGTAATATATAATTTCTAATCGTCAAACCAGAACACCGTAATTCGCGAGTAGTAGCCGTTCGTTAACTCGTATGATCGATATGACCTCACGATAGCGTGCGAACTTATTGTTTGTCGTTTCCGTACACGAAGCCCGTAATAATAACGTATCGTGAATTGTCACGCCGATTACACGCGTACTTTTACGTATTCGTGCGTGTATATTTGACAGAGTTCGAGAGACGCGCGCGTTTTACACGTTTTTTTCCACCCGTTTTAGACGACGATATTATTCCCGTGGCCCGTTTAGTCGCTAAACGCTTTTGTATAAATAATAATTCGTAGGAATTGCGTAAACGTAAACGACGGGGTGGCGCGCGTGTCCTACACGACGAGCGGCAGAGATATTACAAAAAAGCCGGGCATTTTCCATTCGAGGACAATTGCGGTAGTCGCGAACGAGAACGTCGTGAACGCGAACGTTACACGGTTCCGAAACGTTAGACGGTCGCGTTCAAGGCGTCCGTCGATTCGTTCCCGAATTTCGCGACGCACGCCTGGAAAAAGGACGCCAACCGTTAGCCAATACGTACGTGTCTTGTACGAACAAAACGGTCCCCGAGAGTCGGAAATAATATCGACGGGCGTTTCGTGTACACTCTCCGACGGCGCGCTCGTGAAAATCGATTCGCCGATCCGCGTACGGGTCCGACAACAAAACCGAACCGTCCGAATACCGCGTAGCGGAAAAAAACAATTGTGGCCGTCCTTTGCCCAGTTTTGTTCGGACGCGAATTCTCCTCGGCGGCCGTTCTCCGCGCTCGGTTCCTCCCCACCGTGTTGTCTACACAGTCGTTGTACGGTTCGGAAATACTATTTCAATTGTCGCGCGTGAACCGTCGGATACCGTCGACGTCGCGTGTACTTAGCGATCGAAACGTCCGAAATTGGACGGGGACACGTGTTTCACCGGGCTTTTGGGGGCTAAGCCCCTTACCTCGACGCGCACATTCTATTAGCGCTCGGCGCTATTCAAGGCTCGCCGTGACTCATTACCTGAGTCAAGAGTCGTCTATATGGACTACTAGCACCGAACTACTATAGTGATCCGTACCCTATTCTGGAACCGGGACGACTGACGTCGTTCGGTATCCGGTCCGTCGCCGGGTGAGTGGTTTAGATTTTCTATCGGTCCCACAACCATCACGTTGCGGCTGAGTAAGCTCCTCGGTGGGGCACAGCGCGGCGGATCGAATCGACAATCCGGCGCTCCCCACTAACCGACTAGGTTTTAAGTTGACATCGGCGGGTCAACCCGGGTCACTCTTTTTTTACGGAGCTAGCCTCCCGGTATTCTGGCCACCACAGCCGGCTCTATCGGTGGCCCATGCACCACCCTTGATCCTCGATTTTCAAAATCAATCCAGCCTCAATAGAGGCACATGCTTGGTCCGTGTACTTTTCCGTAAAACTTAAGCTCAAGCCATCTACCGGCGGGGTCAAGTATCCCACCGTTCAGATTAATCCTTGCCTCGAAACAGGCTACTTATTCCTCAAGTCTTTAATCTTCGGTACTTTTCCTTTAACTACTTATAACCTTAACTTATGTCATATATCGACGAGGCCACGAATCCCACCGCGTCTTTTTTAAAATTAATCCTTGCCTCGATAGGCACTTGTTTTGTCCGTATACTTTTCCGCGTGTCCTTGAGACCATGGACCTTGGAACTCTTAGTCAGGAGCCCCCACAAAAGGATCTCCGATCAAGCTCCCTCAAGGGGGAGTTCCTTAAGGGTGATTGGACGGGTACAATTCGAACGAACGTTGCCGCGCGTACTGGTCGATTGTTCGGGCAACATTATCGAACACCGATATTACCGTTCGAATTCAACCGGTCGGGCCGTATACAACGTACGTTTCGTTACCCGAAACGCGTCGGGTTATCGTACAACGAACGTTGTTTCCGACACGTCACGCGACCGTTTCCATTCATCCACAGCGGCGACGTCTCTACCTCCGCGCGCGCCCGCGAGACGTACACCGCCGTCGCTCGTTCCCGGTCGCCATATATTTCATCGGCGAACTGGGCGCCAGCCGTGGACGTCGGGCGCCCGCGGCGATACACGCGCGCGCACACACGGCGCGATAATATACGCGTCCTGCCGTATACACACGCGCGCGCGACGGACGTAGGCGCGACCCGAACGGTCGCGTATTATATGCCGTACATAATCGGGAAAAGAAAAAAATAATAAAATTCGAAACCGGTCTCGCGGGGTAAGTTGAACGCGGCCGTAGTCGGCGAAGAATAACGAGCGCGTGTAGATGTGAAAAAAGGAGGGCGCCTCAGGGGCATCGGCGCCCGGATATATATATATATATATATATGTATATACGTTAATTTTTATGAATGAACGTTGGCCGCCGATCGCGTGCACCGTCGCGGGCACGTTATATGATCGTCGTGGCGCGTCGGGTACCGGCGGCGCTACGGCCGATTTGTTCGTCGTTTTCGTCCTCTCCGAAGAAAGAATGACGTCCGCTCGTGTCCGTGTATGCGCGTACAGCGCCAGTAAACCGTGCCCGGTGAAATTAAAGGCCGTGCTTTCAACGGCCCTCCCCCGGTATGTCGCGCTATTGTGTGAAAGTGGCAACTCGACGACTAGACTCGTTCTCGGCGCGTAACGGATGTTTGCAAATCGTGAAGTGGCCGAGGAGTTTGGTCACGTTTGGTCGAGGAAAATCCTTCGGCGTTTCGCGTTAATTGCTGGCGCGGTTGGCCCGTGCAACGTTTACGCGTTTGAACGCCTAGGCGTGTTCCCAGTACCGGTAACGTTATTAGTTGACGATATTTCGTACGGAGCCGGACCCGCTGTTAGGTTACCACGACTCGGGCAACCACCCGCGCCATTAGCAACCGTACATTATACGCCATGGGGACACGTACCGCGAACGAGTCCATTCGTAAAACGACGACGACGACGGTTCGGCGAGAAACGCCCGACAACCGACGTAATTATCCAATCCCGCCGGTTGTTAAGGATACGAAGTTGTCGGCGATTTATTTGCACCGCCGCAACCGGCAAACCGATTATGCGGTACGACGTTCGTGTGGCGTTCGCCTGCGAACGGTGGAGGAGTGAATGGAATCGTTTTCGATTCGTTCGCGTTTTGTGTTTTCGAAACGGCGCTCGGACGTATTGTGCGCCGCCTCGATACGAGCGAATTAGCGGCGCGTCCTTTTCGCGTTCGGTTCGCGTCCGTAACGTTTTCCTCGACGAAAAACAAATGCCGTTGTTCGACGAAAATAACGCGCGCCATTCTCCCAGCGATATACGTATATACACACGGACGGGTGAACTTTTATCTATTCGGTCACGGAGTGTATAATATATATACGTATTAGTTCTAACGGACGAAAAACGGATCACGATAACGTCCAGTGGGACGAAAGACGATCATATCCGCGATATTATATACAAGTCGCGATAAACCGAAAATCGACGCGCAAATAACGCGTCGTTGGGTAAAACGACTCGGCACATACATGTATACGTACGTATATTGGTTACGAGAAGACGAGTGCTTCTCAACGAAGCTAATATAAGACTCGAACTTTCGATTTGGAAACAAACGTACACCGGGAGAACGTACGTACGCACGGAGGTTAGGGGGGGGGGATAGAAATACCTTTAGAACCTTCAAAAAATGCGGAATTTTTTTATTTCGTAAAACGAATGCAAAACATCTCGAGAATATGTGCCCGACATTTTGGAACGAAATTCGGAATACTTTCGAAATTCGAGCCCAACTCATATTCGCTCGCGTCAAAGCACGCCGCAGGTATATTCAAACGCTCGGAGCGTAAGGGACCCGCTCGACATTAACGGTACTTTGTAGGTGAACACAATTTTGCGAGCGGGCGACGCGATAAAATTCAAAAATAGGTTTTATCAATGGAACGTCCTATTTGAATTGTAATCACGCGGGTCGCCGGATTTAGCAGTAAGTCAATGAAACTATACGGTTATTGTCTGTCGAAATTTTTTAACGCGTTTTTCTTGAAACGTCATTTTCAATATTGGTCTCACAGATTGTTCAAAAACTACTCAACTTCAAATTCTATACATTCACCTTCAATACGAACTAAAATGTTTAGGAAAATTATAAACAATGAGCGCTTTTTTAGCGCGAAATTCTACGAAAGTAGAAATTAATTTTTTTTTCAAACACGCGCTAATTTTCCTTTTTTTTTTCCCAATGTTTATTAGTACATATAGAGCGTATATAATGTTATTAACTTAAAAAAATGTTGTCGCTTGTCTTAGATCAATACAACGAGAGCTACGTGTCACGCCAATCTGTAACTCACGTCGGTACATCTCTTGTTTCACAGATTTAATATTTTCTAACGAAAAAAATTACGTACGTACTAAAATGTTTGAAGAATAAGTTTACCGAATTTCGAAACAATCGATTAAACGGTTTTCGTTTAAAAAAATTCTCGAAAATCGCCTCTTTTCTAGCCTTCTAAAGGTATTGTCCCCCCCCCCTCTTAAGTGTAGTAGAGGAGAAATCGGTTGTGATCGGCCAACGACTTTTCGGCCGTTTGGAAAAAAGGGCTCGTCGTCGAACGAGAACCACGCGTGCCCGTGCGATCCCGTACGGGGAAAGGGACGTCGGTCGATTCGACGCGCGCATGTTCGGGCGGGCGGAAAACGACGTCGCGCCCGATGGATGGCCACTCTCGGACCGGGGGGAAACGGAATTAACGCGTAACGCTCGTAATTATTAAATAACGGCCGTGCGATACGATATCGCGGCTCGTATCGCCCGTACGGTAATAACTAACGGTTATCCGGTTTCGAAACGACTTCTCGGTCGAGGCCCCGTGGAGATTATCGACGCGCGCGCGCGCGTTAACGTATTTTCGCCGAACGTCCGAACCCAACCCACCGGACGGTCGCGGGGCTCGGAAACGATGGTCGCCGTGGGCGCGTTCGACGTACTCGTCCGAGGAACTGGCGCCGTCGGTGGTGGTCGAACGAAAATGCCCAAAACGCGAACGCCGCGTGTTAATTACACACGGCCCGGCGCGGTACGACGCCGTCGAAGGGACACGCGCTTTTTTTTTTATATTTCGAATCCCTCGAAAATCGCCGAACCACGGAGACGGCATATCGACAACACCGTACGAAATCCGTGAAATTGCTGGTGGGTTAGGTGAGGCCTATCGGTTTTTTTTCGCGCGTTCGCTGAATGCCTTCTCAACGGCGTTGTTTCCGTCAACGAGCGTGCCCATCGTCTATTGTACGTAAAAACGCGGAAAAAAAACCACGTACAATAGACAACGACGGTGTGGCCGAAGACTACCTCCCTCCCCCCCAAAAAAAAATAAACACGATGTACAAACTAACGAGTGCAAACACGTTTATTGTCCGCGGCGTTTACCGTCTTTCACTTGGTGGCGCTGACGGTTGGGCCAATCATCCGGACGGGCGGTACGTGCCACTCCTGAGAGGGGAAGGATCCGTGCATGTCACGTAACGCCCGTGTCCATCATCCCATGTCCGTGGGGACCTGTGTCCCACTTCCGAGTCAACCGTCAACTCGTTCACCTTGTGGACCGCGTCTGAAACGATCGACGTCCGGATATCACTCTCCCGGCCAACCCGAAGCGTAAACGAGGAGCAACCGCTGGGCGCTAACAGGTTTCGTCCGACCTTACCGGTGCCGACTAGTTAAAGTAAGGACCGGTTCAGGACCCTTAATCTCCGGATGCTCGCGGTTTGCCGAAACCGGCCGTACAAGCGTCCGAGGCCGCGACGAGTTCCACGAGTGGGTAGGCTAAAATGTCGCACTAACGTAACCTAGACGTCTCGTTTTTTTTTTTGTATATAAACTGTGTACGGTCGAAAGAGAAAACGTCCAATCACTTACAAATTGTTTCCAATCCCGACAAACTAACCCAACACGGAGTCCAATAGAATAACGTCAGAAACACACGCCTACGTCGGGCATAAGCAAAAGCTAGAACGGAGTAACGGTTTTCGAGGCGAATATTCCGTTCGGAAAACGGCGTGCGAATTACGTGTTGCACGGGGAGCGGCCGTGTTGTTACGACGCCGCCGCCGGAAGAGTGAAACGACGAACTTTTCGTCAATTGGCGCGAGGTATTTCCGTCGCTGTTTCGGCGCCCCCGTAGTACCGCCGTCGCCGCGGTCCACGTGATTTATTACAATACGTTCGTTTTTCCGAACCACCCGCGTGCGTTCGGAACACCGTCGTCCGTATTTTATACGGACAAGATTTATCTCGTGTACCCGGCGGTGGGTGACTTAACGTCGTGGAACCTCCGGTGGTCTTCTTTGGCGGCGGTTCGTTTTTATTATATAAAACAATATCGAACATAAATATCGTTCGGGGTTTTTTTTTCCACCGGTCGTGTTGCCCGTAACCGCGGAACGCTACTTATTATAAAATACGTAGGTACGGGCCGTGCACGCGCGCCCGCGCAATTTCGACCGTGGACATGACGTGCTCACGACGCGGTCCTCCGCGCGTCGACGGTTGTAAACGAAAAAAAACGTCGATCGATTACATAGCGCAATAACGAGGGCGCGGGGGGGGGAAATTCTATTACGATATTTGTGTAACGAAACGCGTATACGGGGACGGCGGTTACTAATGAGCGCCTCCGGTCGCGGTCGGAAATTATTGTTTTCGAAACGGTTGCAACTTGAAACTTAGTAGTAGTAGTAGTACACGCGCACGGACGGACGAATGGCGGCGGGTAACCGAACGGTGGTGGTCGCTATTTATTTATACCGGAATTCTTCTCTCGCTCGATAATAATGACGCGACGAATACGTTCGGCCGCGCGAAAACAATAATTTCCGTTGTCCCGTTCCACGGACCGCCACGTATCGCTCGCGTTCACCCGATCGCTCGTCGTCCCGGACACGACGATAACGGTAAACCGAGTCCGAGTTTTCGCGTGACCGTCGTCAACACTTTCCGCCACCGATTCGCCACGTTCGTACAGCCAGCTCTATACACGTCGCCATTTTCGTTCCGCGCGCAACGTCGCCGTAATGACGCGCCATGCGTTGCCCATTCGCGGCCACGAACCTATTCGTACGTAAATTCACCCGTTCGTCATTTTCTAACGCGCTGACTTTCCAACCGACCCGTCGAATTCCGTCGGCGTCGCGCCGGTTTGAACGTCCGTTCACTTAACATACGCTCGGACGTTTAAAAAAAACCCAACTGTTACAATTACGTCTGACGCGCGTTAACGTGTCGCGTTCGCTCACCATTTTGGACGAAAACTCGCGTAATCGCGACCTATTCGGGCCTACTCGTGTAATTGACGACGCCGGCATTTTCTCGTTCGGATTATCACCGCGTGTCCGCGCCGATCGGCCGATAATAATTTATACGCGTGTGGCTAGTTGGCCTATTGAATTCCCGTAGTTCTTTTCAAACGCGGTTCACAAACCGTAATAAGGCGAGTGCGCGCGGGCGTTCCGACGTTCGATCAGTTTAACCGACGCGGTGGTAATCGTTCGACGGATAGGATCGCCGGACCGTCGTGCGTCGATTTTTCCAAAATTGTTTTCCACGCGCCACGTGATCTCCATCCATCACGTCGGACCGCGCGATTTTCCGATCGTTTCCCACACGTACGAGCCGTCGAACCAGACCACCTCGAATACACCGTCGCCGTATAATAAATATATACGAGTTCGTGTAGTCGTGTGTGTGTGTATTATATAGTGTGGTCTTGTCCAGTGTTAAACGCGCGCGAGCGTTGTGTACGTATGTGGGCTATATATATATATACACGCGACGGACTCGCATGGCGGCGGCAACGTGACGGGCAAGAAGGGGCGGGGCCGGAAGGGGATACTGGCGGTGCACGTTGAAAACATAAGTAGATAATCAATTTAAAATGCTCGCGGGGGGTCGTCTTGTATACATATTTAATGTACGTACGGGGGCCCACCGACCGTACCGCGATCTCCGTGCGCTTCGTGATTGTTAGGTATAAAGTCTCGGGTTTTTTTTTTCCTCTTTCCCGGTCACTCTCTCATTGTCTCTCTCCGTCCGCCGTTTTCCTCTGCGTATACTCGGGTCTCTTTCTCTAATAGGATATATATATATATAAGGTACGTAGGTATAATATATACATATATTCTTCGTCGCGCGTGCGTGTGTTATACGATCGGCGGCGGTGGCGCTCCGGACACCGACAAAAACGACGGAGGGAAAAGTCGAGCGGTGTACACTCCTCCGGATCGAACCGAATGGTGGTACACGGGCGTACCGTTTTATATTTATTGCCTTACGCGCGCGCGGCCGTATCGGCTAGTCTTGATCTCGTACTGGCGCCTTCGGACGACGACTACGAGCCCGACCGAGTCCATTCGTCGGTCGTTCCCATGCTCCGCCGCCGCGAAACCAATTGTTTCAGACGTCGTCGTCGTGTGCGTCGCCGTTCGCCGGTTTTCACGACGACAATAATAATAATAATAATACCGCGAACGCGTTATTTATTACGCCGGTCCGGGTAGCGCGTACGGCGGAGGTTCGGCGTTACGTGCACGAACAACCGCGAAATCGCCAAACGACGGACGGTAGACGGTGAACAAACGTGCCCGTGACGTTTGGGAATCGAACGGAGGGGAGGGAACGGCCTTTGGTCGCTCGTCGTCCCGTACATGTGTCGCGAATTCCGCGCGAGTACACACGCGCACACACACATATATATATAGACGGGACATTTGCCGTGTCGTCGTGAAAACCATATAGGCGACATTATTACCGTTCGCCGCGACCGACGAAATTATACGTTATTTCACGGCACGTTTCGCGCGGTACGCTCGACGTAGACGAACGACTGTGTACCGCGCGCACGTTCTATTAATTACGAATACCGTACACGAATATTTCGTATTATAATAATAAGCCTATTACACGTACGTCGTACCTATTATGCGCGGTCGTCGTCGTCGTTATTATTATAATATACCGATTGTGAGAACTCGTTCGGATACACGGCGCTCGAAGCCCTAATTAAATGACTTTAAACGGTCAATACGGCCGCGGAGCCACGACTAATTTCTTCCTGTAGTCGTTATAATTAGAATAATAACGGCGATATCATACCGCCGGATATATTACGCGGCGCGTATGGCGAGGACCCGCGCGCGCGCGCGTTACACGTAATTAAATCACGCGACAGACGTTCTCAGGGTTTTCGGGTCCTCTACGATACGGTCGTCGCCGCCACCGTTTCCACGTCCTGGCGTCGTACACGGCCCCGCCGCGTTGTTGTTGGCTAGTACGACGAAACGACGGGCACCATGGAATTCCGTTACGTTCCTGGTACTCGTTACGAATACTACTCGGTTGCCGTCGTTTCGGTACGTTCGATTTTCGAAAACGTTTTCACAAATCGGCCGCGTAAATTCGCGAACTTCGGAATAATCGCGCGCGGTAAATCGGCACCGTTGTTCCCGTACACGACGCGTCGAAGAATTCGACGTCGGTTGCCCCGTGACCGGTGTCCGTCCGCGCGGTTCGTCGTTCGAAATCGGTCGCGGGCCCGTTACTTACGATTCGAACGAACGTTCGTTGATATTTACCGGACGAGTGGTTCGGCGGTGTCCATTACGCCGCGTGTCTCGGACATACGGTTTTCGCGCCGGTATCATTTTGTTTACGGCGCGCGCGCGCGCGGTGATTCCGATGGGAAACGTACGATTCCGTCGTAATGGGCGCGCGGCCACCCGTCCGGATAAAGTTCACTGCACTAAAACCCGATGATTATACCGCGGTCGCGACCGCAACGGTAACCTCTAACCCCGGGGGCCGTGCGTTCGATTTATCGGATTAGTCCCGAAATTACACCGGCGTACGGTAATACGCGATTTACGCGAGCGCCCGATTACGTTACACGGAAATCGTCACGATTTCGGGACGTCTTGACCAATATCGTTTGCTTTCCCGACGCTTCAATTATTACCGTCGAATTTCGTAAATCGAGTTTCGTGTATTTATATAAAAACGTGCGTGTGTGTGTGTGTGTAGACGACTAGGTTAGGCGCGGTTATTACCGAAGCGCGTGTCCTACCGGGGGGGATGAGGGGGCGTATTTCGTCTTCGGTTCGCGTAATTTCCGTCGGGTTTACCGTTCTTACGTACATACGATGTTCCCGAACCGAACACGAGCGTAACGATAATACGCACGATGTTTACGTCACATCGGCACGTGAACGGCCCTAAATTGGTGTCGCGGAACTCGACCGTTTTCGTCGGTTTCTCCTCCGCCAAAAACCGTACGTCGGTTAAAACCGTTACCGGTCGGACGGTAAGTTTCCTATCGCGCGTCCGATTATTTGAAAAAAAAAAGCCAATTAGCTCGTTGCGACCCGAAAACCGAGGTAACCGATAATTAGTCTATTGTTCGCCGCGGCGGTCGTTCGCGTTTCGATAATACTACCGGTACTCGGGCGTGTGTACAACAGCCGCTGGTCGCTACGTCGTCTACCTAAATCGGTTTCGATTATCGGTACGAATTTCCAAACTACCGTCACGCGCTTGTCTGTTTGGCGCGAGTTACGCGTTCGGTTTTCACACACGTACGCGAGACGGCTAGAGGTGACGCGTAGACGACGGCGGTGGTTCCGACGATTTCGTCACCGAAACGAACCCTTTCGGGATTGTCTGGACGCATTTCGGTCCGTCAATTGTTGGCCGAACAATTGTTTATACCGCGCGCGTGGTTTGTGGTAACTTCGTAATATTTCGACGCGAAATAACGTCGGTATTATCTAACGGAGGCGAAACGAATGGACGAACAAATAGTGTAATCGCTCGTCGCCGTAGTTAAGTTGTCGATCTAAATAAAAGTCGAAACGGACGCGCCCGTGCCGATGTGTATCTATAAATCAACGGAACGCGAATGGCGGTCATTTGGAATACGCGACGAATATCGCCCGGTAGGTATAGCGATGACTCGGCGATGATGGCGAAGGAGGTCGCCGAGTGCGAGAGACAAGCCCTTGCTCGGGTGGCTTCGTCACGCGGTAATCGGAGAAGAAGGGCGGCTGACTGAAGCCTCTGTTTAGTAGCGTGATAAGGATTACGTGGTGGTCTTTTTTATTTCGATTAGAAGGAAGACGTAAATGGACGTAGCGAGGGACTGTCCCGTTTTACCCGCCGTTCATTCTTATCACATTTTAAGATTATATTATTTTTTTTCCGTTTTCTTAAAACCGAGGATGTAAATGGTGTCAGTCGATGACACTTCCCGGCCATTTTTTTGTATATCGAATTTTTCGTTAACTTGGATATGATGTAAGGTACATGGTTGTATGGCGGGTGATAGTTCCGTCATATACCTGGTAAGGACTTATCGTATTTTGTTGAACAATAAACGATGGCGACCCGGACTGTCTGAAGTACTGTTCTCAAGCTTTCCACACAGTGGGCGTATTGCCGAAAACAAAAGGTATAGCGGAGGTTAGGTACGGTACACGAACTAAACCGACCGGGGCCGTACGTACGTACGATTTACGGTACGGCCGATTGTCGGTACGAGTTACATGATCCGATATTGTCGGTCTTGTTTGGTGAGAGGAAATACCTTTGAAATATTCGCTTCCCGCGTGAAACGGCCGACGCGCGCGCGTTTTCAATTACGTAAATACCGTTTTCGCGTACGCCCGCGTTATCATATTTACGTATATATATATATATATATATATATATATATATATATTATACAATCAACGAAATAGCGGAACCGTTGTTCACGTGGCGTCCAGCTTTTTCCCGGTCGGCCGGTATGTACGGTATGCAACGCGTAAAACGACTTTTAACCGTAACGTGTTCGCCGCTTGATTGGCGCGAAAACGTTCGCGTCGGACGGCCGGCCGTTAAAAACCGAAAACGAAAAACGCGTTCCGCCGTCCGTTGAATTGTCGCCGAAAAAAGCGTTCCGCGTCCATACGGCACAAAGGTCGTATCGCGCGTGGGTTAGCCTTTTTTGTCTTTTACTTGTCGGCAATACACTCACCGGCCCAGAATGCCCGAAGGCAGTTCTTCGGGTTAGTGTAGTCGCCATCCGTTTATCGCGAAAACAAAATATAAAACGGTTTACGAAAAATTGACGTTCCTCAATGGGAAAGGCGAGCAACCTGAGCTGTCGCCACGTTGTTTTACCTCGCCTCCCGCCCTTCGTACGCCGAATTTGATTCGCGATAATTCTTATAAACTACCACTTAGTAATACTATCACACGAATGGTGCGCGATGACGGGCCGTCCCCTTGCCACAGGGAGGTTAGCCCAAACCGTCGTCACTGTAGCGCTCGACCCGGGTCGGTGTTTTACGTTCCCCGGACGGTCGTCGTGTTTCGGTCGGCCCGACTCGAACCGAACGGACTATGACGTAAAAAGCGCTTACGTCTATTGAATCGTCGCCGTCGTTTTTTTAGTGACTTTCGGACGCGATAATACTACGCGCGTAGTAGCGTGTTTTTAGAGTCGGGTGGGTTTTTTTTTTATTACGGGAAATTAATGTTTCGCGTATTTTACGAGAATAACAACGACGAACATTAGCTAGGACGGACGGTGATGGCGGCGGGAAAGTAGCGGAAACGCCCAGAACCGGGTCGTACATTCCGCGATTCGAATTTCGGGAGCCGGCGAGGAACGTTCGCCGGATATTTAAATAGCGCGTTTACGAACACGGGCGGAGGACAACCACCGCGTTGAAATTCAAGCGTTCCTCCTACGTGGCTCCCGAGGTACGCCGGTCGTCCGTTGTAAATTCGTTTAATTGATCACGAATCATTAACGGTCGAAATTACACGCGCGCCGTTTTCCTCGACTTCGCCCGTTTTCAAAATTAATTACGACTTTTAATCGCCGTCCATTGTTTCGTTAAACGCGTGTTCGTTACGCGATCGGGTCTTCGAACGAGATAACCGCTTAGCGATTCGTACGCTTTAACATATATGTGTGTGTGTGTGTATGTACACGTGTATATCGTAAACCGGAATTCCGTTTGAACGAAAAAGAGTCCCCTCCCCCCCCCGACGAACCAAGCGAATTACTTCGTAGTTTACGTATTCGAAACTCGTATAAACTTCTACGTTAAACCGTCCGCGTTTTATAACGAAAAGTTTCGCCAGTGGAAACGTAAGTACACGATAACGTATTGTTTAACCGTAACGGACGTTCGATTCGCCCCCCGCCCGCGTTCGCGAATAGGTATAGATAAATAAAATCTCCGCGTATACGGTCGTAACTTTTTACGAGATACACGTGTATACGTATTTCCACTCCTATTCGGCTTTTTCGTCGCACAAATATCGCCGACAAATCTGTCTGTACGGTCGTACCCGTTCACTATCTTCCATTCGGCACTTCGGCCTTTAACACCACAATGTCCGACAAATTTCCCCTACACATTTTCCTATCCAACCCCTAACTCCTTCCAATTCATTCCCGGTCTCACTACGTCTTCCTCTATCCCGTCTCTTAGGCTCGGCCTCCCAAATGGTCTTTTCCCGAGTGGCGCGTTCTCCAGTACAGATCCTTGTTTACGCCACGTGCTACCTGCCCACACTTCCTGGAGTTCCTTACGTCTTCTCCATTCGCTTGTAGTTTTATCTTTGCACGGTCCAGGCTTTTGACTGTTACCACTGGCTTTATAAGTGTCCGGTTTATTTGAGACCTTAGTTACCACGAAATTAATCTAGATCGTAATAGCGTTTATTGCCTGTTTGGTTTCTGGCTTTTATTTCGGTTTCATTCTGTCGCGTTAACAAGGGTACTTGCTGTACCCTGCTGAACTCGTAGTCTTCAACGTTCAAATACTTATTACCATCTGGGAAATGCCTCTGCACTACCGTATATTCCGTTTTCTAGGCCCATACGTTTTGCCGCGTTTATAAGTCGTTTCGCTTTGTTTGAGATTGCCTTCACTTTCGGCCAACAACAAGACTATGTCGTCTGCGTACGCTAAAATTCCAACGTTCCAATAACGGACGTTCGATTCGTGCCCGCGAATATAAAGCGATCATAAATAAAATCTTCGCGAAAGTTGTAAAACTTTTAACGGTAACGTTTAATCGCAATTATTATACGGCCGTAACTTTTTACGAGATACACGCCGTACACGTATTTCTACTCTATTCGGCTATTGTTCGCGTGCCGCTCAAATCTCGCCGACAAATCTGTTTGCGGCCGACCGTTCCGTTAACGACGTTTTTGATTTACTTCGTACTTCACCGAGCGTGTAAACCCATTTTTCGTAAACGACGCGCTATTTACTTTCATTCCGGACGCCGTAATCGGAAGGTTCGTGTACGCGAGCCAATCTACGCGAAATAATCGGAATACAATCGTCGAGCGGCGGCGTATCTGTCGTCCGCCGAAACGTATTGATTCGGTCGTTGTGTTCGCCACAAGCGGTCGTCGATACCGGACGTTCGTGATACGCTCGCCGATCGACGGCGGAAAACGTTCGCGCCCGTGTATATAGAGCGCGTGTACGGTGCCGGGAAATCAGGGACGTTCCGCGGCCGTGCTGCACGGTACGGACGATTGTAACGATTAGGCGGGGCGCGCCGTACCGACGACGACGTCACGGTGGAAAGTCTCGAATTCACGACCGGCGAACGACGTGCACGCCCGGAACAATACGCGCGAAGAAGTGACGGGTATGGTACGCGCGCCGAAGCGGTTTTAGGCGAGCGGCGGGTAAAAATCGTCCGTGTATACGGTCTCACGGCGGACGGACGGTCACACGGTTGGGTTACACGCTAGTAATATGACGATGTAACGCAACGATAGGCCATTACGTAGCACACGATTATTTCGTAGTGACAAACGCCGGCGCGGAACGAAATAATATTTCTCCGCGACCACGTGCGTACGGTGCATAATAGCTTCGGGTGCCCGTAGATCGAGGGATACGCGTAAGTGTGTGTGTGCGGATGGCATCTTGATAAACGGCAACGGCGGCGGCACAACGGACTTCTTTATGTTAGGGATATTAGGCGAGCGAGCGAGCGGCATGGGAGAAAGAACGCTAGTAGATGGTTCGGTCTCTCCGTCGTATTTAGAATGAATCTTTTCCACTCGTTGTATGTGCGCCGTATTTGTGGACCGTCTATCTGGTCCGTCCCGAATCGTGCGTGCGTAATGTATACCCGTAAAGTAAACGTCCGCGTAATAATAATAAGAGACGAAGACGTTAACGAACCGTATACACACGACGGCGTTATTTGTCGACCGGGTGTATTATACGTACGCGCGGCTGTCGGTTACGAAATACTAATCCCGGTACGGTTTTTTCCGTACGCGCGAACCGTTGCGTGGTGGCGAGTCGGGACGATCGTCGAGCCGATACACGGAAAACGTTCGAAACGTTCCGTCGGCATTTTCCAATCGCGAATACTAAAGAGGCGCCGGGACGGTTGGAATTATTACGTTGCCGGTGATATTTTATTGTTCGTGGTCGTCCGTTCGTTATTATCGGAGGACGGCGGCGCTAACAATGTTAGGTAACGACTGTACGAGCGAGTTGTTCGAACGAATCCGCGCCGTCGCGAGTGGCCAATAAATACGAACGTTCGCCGGGGACCGTACGAAAATCCTTTCGCGCGTTTTTCTTCCCGGGGCCGGTCGACGACAACGGTGGTCGAAACGTACGAGACACAAAACCGCCCGAACGGCGGCGTGGTACGTCGCGGACGGCATTTGTGTGTTCGGCCGGCCCGGGGAGAGACTAGACGCGGCGCCATTCGCCCGGCGGCGCGGGATATTTATATGACCGTGCGCGCGCCGTTCGCACGCCGCTCACGGCCGTTGCTCGTTAACCGATCACGGTGATAGCCCGTCCGCTTCCGCCGCCGCCACTTTACACGGCCGGGGCGGCGGCACGTCACGCGGAAATATTGACCGCGGCGCGGCAATCAACAATCCTGTCGGCGGCGGACCTCGAGGCGGCGAAACCGAGCGTGTGTGCGCGTGTGTGCGTGTGTGGCGCCGCCGACGCGGCGAAAAAGGCTTTGAAGTCGCGCCGGTCTTTATACCCGCGACGATACGCGCGCGAGGCGGCCGCGCGCAACAAAGCAGCCAGCCGTTGTTGTGTGTCCGGGCCGTCCGCCCGCGGTAACGAGCCGGCACGACGACGGCCGTTTACGTTATAGCCGCCGTCTCCCCGGCACCGACGCGGAGGAAAAACACGTGGACGTGATACGTCTCTGGACTCGGCCGGGCCGCCGGGTTCGTCGTTATTAATACTCGTTCGTTTTTCAAGTCGAACGCGTACGTTCGTTTTCGTAATTCGTTTACTTCTCGTACGTTACCGGCGTATTTAAATACAAATATTTACGTATATACGGAGAGAGTTAATTTTAGGCGCGACGTATTCGCGAATGATTCGCGGGATCACGACGACCAACGGTAACCCGGTATCGGTTTTCCTCCGTCAATCAATTTTTTAACGTCGTGTACTACCCCTGTGGAAGTGGATCAGAATACATGCACGGCTTCCTCGGCCGGTCGTAAAAGGCGACTAAGGAGGTTAGGTCGACAGCCGGTATAAAATAATGTCAAAGTCCTATAGAAAATTTAAGCGGATGTGGGAGATCGGGCCAAACGGAAGTTTAGGACGAAGGTGGCCGACCCCAAATAGATTGGATAAAGGCGAGTCATTTAATAATAATTTCCATTAACGTCGCCCCGTGGCTGCCGACGTTTCGTTACGGCCGTGTGACAACTGCCGCTTAAATGTGATCGGGGGATGTATTCTCGTCGGTGTCGCGTCCGAGATTCGTTTAGGGAGTGCCGGGGAGTGCCTCCAAGGAAGAGGAGATCGCGTGGCATTGTGACAACGAAGGAAACCGATTGTTACCGCATACGCCGCTTACTCGAGTGTCACGTCCGTGGGGGGAAAGGAGGGTTTATTTTCGATTAATTAAACTACCTCGTGTGCGACGCCGAAACACGAGGCCGTTAACGAGAATTTTCGTCGCGAGGACGCGGTTTCTTCATAGGTCCGTTAGAAATCGAAAACGCCGGGACGGTAATTTTCGTTTGCCGTCAACACGTTTACTCGTTTTATAAAATCAGCGGCGAACACTCGTAAAAGTAATCACTGTCCCCGCGTTTCGTTTTATCGATAATTCCACCGGTTAACGGTACGCACTTTTATAAATCCGCGGTTAAGTTCGTTCACGGATATTTTTGTGCTTATCGCGAAAACGAACCACGACGTAATTATATTAATTCGATAGAACGTTAAACGTCACGTGAATAATAATATATATTTTTATTAAATATTTTAATAATTTAATAAAATCAATTCGGTATAACGATAAATTAGCGCTTATATTTTTCAACAATACGCGTGTCCTCACTGAAAATACACTAATCTCTCGGTACGTTCCAATCGATATTTATTTTATTTTCGTACGTCTACCGTCTTGTTTCGCTATGAATTATTATAAATATAGAGAGGGGATAGACCTTAATGGTCGTGTTAGGAAGAGAGAAGATTCGGACGCAACAAAAACGGTTACGGATTTGAACGTTGAAGGAAGAAGAAGAAGTGATTGAATGCATCGAGTGTGATATGGAGGACTGTTGGTGCGCCCGTGAATTATGTAGGAGATCGAGTCAAGTGGAGGTTGAGGACCAAGGTGACCGACCTGAAATGGCTGGGAAATAGGCGAAGAAGAAGAAAATGTGTATATATATATATAAAGAGAGAGAGAGAGAGAGAGACGACAACGTCGAGTCGGTTTTATTTTGAATTTCTTTAGACGAGGTCGGAAAAGTCAAACGAAAATTGTTACCCACGGTGAACTAACGTGTTGATAGTATTCGTCTTTTTTTGCCAACGTAATCGATAAGCGCTCTCTCAATTCACCAACGACGTCGTATTACGAACTTTTATTTTTGCCGCGCGATCGCGAACGATTATTGATTTTCGATTTCGCTCAACCATTTACTCGCGGTTGTATCGATCATTCGACGTATCCCAATTGTCTCGATCGTTCGAAAATCCGATTCGTTCGACATCTTACTATAAACCGAGACACAACTGTCCATACCGGACGGCAATACATACCGGGAGTATATTACAAACGTACCGGAATTTTGGGCTGTTGGTTTTTCGTATTACGACGGTTTAGTAGTTTTATGTTCTGTAAGTACGGTCGAGTATAAAATATACTACATAACTGTTTTATGTTTTATAAATTAAAAATAATTACGTTTTACGCGTATATTATTATCGTTAAAGCAGTAATTAGACGTTATTCGTATATTAATCGCTTTTAAAATAACCACGGTTATCGTTGTATTCGGAGTTGTTATCAAAAACAAAACGATTACGTATTAAACATTATTCGTTGTAATCCACGCGTTACGTTTTCGTAGTGTACTCGGTGAATTAGCGCAGTGTTCGCGTAGAATACATAAAATATTTACGAAATAAAAAAAACCAATCGAATTCCCATACGAATTGTTTTCGAGAAACGGTTACTGCCGTTTCGAAATATTTGCGGCCTATATTCGTACAGTTCTCGGCATAAATATTACGTAAAGAATTTTCGACGGTATTCCCTTAGACTTTTCGAAATATCCCAGAACCATTACGTGACTATTCCCTCGAAATCGAGAAACCTTTTATAAAAAGTTCTGAAAATTGTTTCCGAAGAGTATTTTCGGTCGTTATATAGGCACTTATATCATAAATATACATATATACGTATATTTTTTTTATATATATCTTCGTGGACAAACAAAAAATTGAACCTTTCGACGAAACAGACGCGCACCGGCCGGGCACATCAAAACCCCTATTTTAATCAAAACGAGCCCGAGGAAAAACTAAAGGGACCAAAAGTAAAATAAAAACATTTAACCTATCGAAATAAGGGTTTCCGGCGAAACGCGGGAGAATATTGCGAGATGGCCTTTGTTTATAATTTTGCGAGAACGTACGTCGCTAGTTTTATCCTACCAACGCAACGCGACGTTACGCCGATAGAATTTGGATAAACATTAGCGAAAAAAGTATATATACGTTCCGTCAAATCAATTTTATATAAGTAATTTTACGTTCGCGGAATATCGATCGTATTATTCGTTTCGGAGATTACAATTTTTACAGAATACGTTGGAATAATATAAACTAATTAATTGGCGGTATTTTTCACATCGTCCGTACGTTGAAAGGACGGAGTAAAAAATATATTTTTCACCGTTACTGTACCGCCGCTTAATACGACGTCTATTATTAACGTGTTCGAATATTCGTACGTGTGTAACCGGTCGAATAAAATTTTTATTAGTAGTAATTCGGGTGGGGGGGTTTAATAATTTTCTTAAAATATTTTATCCGCGTTGGGGCGTGAAAATGATTTTAGTTATTTATTCATTTTTAAAATATAAAACGTTTAAAGATTACAGGGGTCACTAAGAAATTAGGACGCGTTGAAAATCTTATATAAACGTCGCCTAAATCGTGTAATTTCGATTATTTCGACGATAAAACGCTTTTTGCGACGCTGACCGAATACGATTAAAACTCATCTACGTGCTTGGTCGGTCCAAATTGACGAAACGTAAAATGTATACTTCGCCGATTTTATCGCGAACTTTCGAAATCGTATTAAAAAACGCGACTATTGTCGATAGCGTTACGCCGAGCGTATGTCGAACATATTCTGTTCCGACGTTTCGTTTAACAGGCGCGTTTTTATTTAACGATAACGTCAATAACACCCGCGCGCGTCAAAACCTTACGAAACGCGTTCGATTTGAACTTGCCGATAAGTGTTAATACGACGAGGCGTTCCAATAGTTCGAGTTTCTTTTACGAATCCAATTAAATATTACGTAACGTAAAGGTTATTTCGTAAATAAAAATCGTTATATTTACGTTTCAATACGGCGTCGTTGTTACGGTAATATATATATATATATGTTCGATTTAAAAACGTTTCTAATTAAATACGTTAAACGGGGATAGTGCCGCACACCACCTTGGGTAACTGCAAAGAAGCTATTATTGGAAAATATCGAGCCAAATGGCTTGAATGACGGAGAACCCTGATGGGGACAAAACATTGTTACCGACCCAACGTCCAAACAACCAGGCTTCGATTTGCCTAGACGAATTTGTATGACTCTAAATCGCTTTCGGACCGGCCCTGGAAGATGTCAAATCACACGACGTACAAATGGAAATCGCATACTATTCCTTGCCGTGACTGTGGTAACGATACGCGAACAATCCTCCATCTAGCCCGATCCGCGCGTTCAAAGGCACTCTAAATGATATCCATACGGCTAATAGGGATATAGTCGATCGGATACGAAATCTGGACATTCATTTATAATCTATAGTTCCAAATATATCCCGGCTATAATAGTTACCGTTTGTCTTAATATTTTTCGTTTATTTATATTTGATTTCGTTTTGTTATTTCATATATGTGGTATATCTGTCCGTCAATATTTACACGTCTAATTTTGTCGCTCTACTCTGTCATACGCCGGTTTGAACTGGCCCTCGGATAATGCGATTTTGTTTACGTAAACAATTAGAAAATCGATTATAACTCAAACATATATTCTACGCGATCGTAGTCTTGGATAGTATACCCGTTAATTTAGTATTATTAAATAACGGTCATTCCTACATTTGACGGATGGATAAACGGTTAAATTCGATTTTTGTCGTTTTTGTACATTTCTACAAAATCATTTCGACGCGTGTAAATTTGATTTGGACAATTTAAAACGTAAACATATTTTAGGTATCGTTTAATACTCGCGAGATTATTCACTTCGAACGTTCATTTGTTGTAATTATACCGATAGGTTATTTTTAACGAATATCATTTATAAGTTACGTTTCGAGTAGGGAGTGTAGGCGATTATAAGAGATATCGCCGTAAGGACGGCAAAAGTAATACGTAATATTACTTCGGAATAGTTAAAAATAAACGTCGCCGCCACGAACGTATACGAGTTGGGATATCATTTAATAGCGATACGCGAAATAATAAAATTCGAAAACGGTACAAAAATAATATTTATATAAACGAAACGACGACGTATATTAACAATAATAATAAACGCGCGTGTACGTTACGGACAAACGTCGATTTTAGGCAAATCTCGGAAACGACGACAAACCTCGCCAAGTGCCTAAGGCATTTTGGGCAAATCGAAATAATTACGAGTTTCTCAAAACGGTATTCAATAAAACGTGTACCGGCTGCGAACAGACGTTTGTGGATTCGTATTTATTTTGCAGTAAATAAAAACGCTACGCGTAATAATGTAAAACGTACGTACGTCGGGCGCCGTTATAGATTTGCTCAAAACGGCATCGGTCCATAATATTGGTTTGTTCGGGAAAATGCCAAAATAATACGTTTTGCCTTAAGCGCCTTAGGCTATATTCGCTATGTGCCCAGTCGTTTCTTAAGTACGACCGATTTCGGATTTAACATAATTTATTATTATTATTATTGTCGTAAACCGCCGGCGTTTCGAATATATATATATACATTTATTTATTATTTCGGTTTCCGGGTTTTTCGAATATTTCTTAAATATTATTAATCGAAATCGGCTCGTCGTATTTTCGAATATTCTAAAAACGAAAAAGCAAAAAATACTTTTTAACGATAAAAAACGACTTCGTTTATTTAAAAAAAAAAAAAAAAATCCGCGCGACATTTTCGAAAATGTATCGTAATCGCCGTTTCGAAACGAAACGAACGATTTATCTACTCGCGACGATCTAGCGGATTGTTGAATAAGACACCTGCGCAAATATATATATAAACAAAATATATCTCGTCGAGGGCTAGAACAACACACGGGTGTCCGTTTTATTACGGGTACCATCGATACTCGATGACGTTTTTATACGATAGTAAAATAATCCTTTTCGTACACCGACGTGTGTTTATATTGTACCTGACGTGGGTACGAACTACGCACGAACAACAACGACGAGTATAAAACCGCGGTATCTATGTCACGGTTATCGAATTCAACCCTAGCGACTACCGCGAGTATACGTCGCTCTTAAGTCAGTTTCAGTAGCGGCGCAATAATAATAATAATAATAATAAACGTCGAACGCGCGCGCGTACACACGGACGGGCGCGCTCGAACCTGCTGGTCGTATTCCAACCACCCACGTCAAAGACACGACAACAATACGAGAAGATATTCGGGATTTAATTCCAGTGTACTCGTCGTCGTCGTCTTTTTTTTTTTTTTTTTTAATTTCACAGACCGCGCTCTGGCGTTTT